>CAJJDP010000030.1:561197-578831 GCA_905182995.1 Paramecium octaurelia
CTTTTTGAGCAGGTAATAGGATTAGTTTTAAATGAATGAGTACATTTAAGTAATTCTCCTTAAGTATTATCAATAGAATAGCAACCTTTTGTTGAGTTAAATGCACAGTATTAGCCTTTAGTTTTGATTGAATAACATTTATCTTCATTAATCATATCTTCACATTAAGCTTATCCAAAATCAAAAATACATTAATTATCTTAAAATCTACAAAGATAGCCTTTTGTTTAGAATAAACAAGTCCTTCTATTTAAACCTGGAGTTGAACATTAGAAATTATCTGTTTCTAATACAATTTCACAAGTATTTGAAGTAATATTTAATTTACACTTTCGATCATTTGTAGTTGCACAAACTGATGCTTTAACAATAAATTTTGATTTAGATAAAGATTCACAAGTATCAATATTTAAATCAATAGATTAACATTTTATTCCATTGAATTTACAATTAGAAGGTAAAGATATACAAGAAACCCAATTCAAATCTTTTTCAGGAAAACAATTATTTATTGTCTTTAAAGTTGATTAAGATGTTTGAATGCATTTATTTTCATTTTAATTATATTCACATGTTTGTAATGTCTTTTATAAACAAGCATACTTATTAGTTGTAAATTTATAACAATTATCAATAAAAGGTTATCTATTCGATACATTAATACATCTATTTTATATTTCGCTGTATATTAAACAATCTGTTATTTTTTAATCTAAAGAATAACAAACACTATTAGAATAAGCAAATTTTAAAGTAGAATTAATGATATCATTAATTGTATTTACTTAATGAAGAGAACAAATGTTATTATCAAATTTACATGTTTATTTTTAAGAAATGCAAGCCCATTTATTTAATGAATCAAGACATCCAACTTAATCATTTTTATTTTCTATACATTAAACTTGTTCATCTATAAATTAACATTACCCTATTGATCTATTAATACAACCAAATTTATTTAATCCTTAGGTATCACATTTAATTACATCAGTAATAATAGTTTCTCGACATTAATAATAATTATCTAAGAAACAACTTGATTAAATCTTTAATTAAGAACAAANAAGGGTTCTATAAGAACTTAACATCTTTTATTTCTCCAATCATATTCACAAGGATTATCAGTTGTTATTTAGCATAGAGCACCACTATTAATCTTTTAATAGTAAGTGCAATTTCTATTTAATTTAGGATTATCAATATTGATTGAATTGCAGATAAAGTTTTCGTATTAGCAATATTCATATGGTGTTTAAATGTTAATGCAGCCGTTTTCATTTAGTTAATTGCTACACTTTAAATTTTTCAGTTCAGCATCTTATACTTCAAAGCATTCCTCTTCATTAACTTAGGCTTTCCAAAATACTTTAATATTATCTTATGAATATCTTTAACACATTAATGAATTAAATGATATTTTGTTATTCCAGTTTAAGTTAAGAGACTGATATTATTCTTTATTATCAAGAAAAGGTGTGCATGAATTGTTTTATTTATCGTAGAAACATGGGATATCTGTACTTTTTGAGCAGGTAATAGGATTAGTTTTAAATGAATGAGTACATTTAAGTAATTCTCCTTAAGTATTATCAATAGAATAGCAACCTTTTGTTGAGTTAAATGCACAGTATTAGCCTTTAGTTTTGATTGAATAACATTTATCTTCATTAATCATATCTTCACATTAAGCTTATCCAAAATCAAAAATACATTAATTATCTTAAAATCTACAAAGATAGCCTTTTGTTTAGAATAAACAAGTCCTTCTATTTAAACCTGGAGTTGAACATTAGAAATTATCTGTTTCTAATACAATTTCACAAGTATTTGAAGTAATATTTAATTTACAATTTCGATCATTTGTAGTTGCACAAACTGATGCTTTAACAATAAATTTTGATTTAGATAAAGATTCACAAGTATCAATATTTAAATCAATAGATTAACATTTTATTCCATTGAATTTACAATTAGAAGGTAAAGATATACAAGAAACCCAATTTAAATCTTTTTCAGGAAAACAATTATTTATTGTCTTTAAAGTTTATTAAGATGTTTGAATGCATCTATTTTCATTTTAATTATATTCACATGTTTGTAATGTCTTTTATAAACAAGCATACTTATTAGTTGTAAATTTATAACAATTATCAATAAAAGGTTATCTATTCGATACATTAATACATCTATTTTATATTTCGCTGTATATTAAACAATCTGTTATTTTTTAATCTAAAGAATAACAAACACTATTAGAATAAGCAAATTTTAAAGTAGAATTAATGATATCATTAATTGTATTTACTTAATGAAGAGAACAAATGTTATTATCAAATTTACATGTTTATTTTTAAGAAATGCAAGCCCATTTATTTAATGAATCAAGACATCCAACTTAATCATTTTTATTTTCTATACATTAAACTTGTTCATCTATAAATTAACATTACCCTATTGATCTATTAATACAACCAAATTTATTTAATCCTTAGGTATCACATTTAATTACATCAGTAATAATAGTTTCTCGACATTAATAATAATTATCTAAGAAACAACTTGATTAAATCTTTAATTAAGAACAAATCTTTTAACTAAAATGAGTAATATATGATTATTAAATATTTGATATTGCTTAATTACATGATATTACTTTATCATTTAATATAGCCTATTAACATTCATAAAGATCTGACCATACACATGAGATAATTGATTAATTTAAACATCCAAATTTATTTAGATCTGAACATTAAGTTATTTCTTTATCATTTTTAATACATTTTTAATTAATTGAATCCCATAAACAAGATTCCTTTAATGAAAATAAACAAAGATCTTCATTCAATAATAAATTACAATAACCTTAAGTTGGATCAAATTATGTACAATAACCAATATTCAAATCAAACCAACAATCTTACTAAAATTGTATACATGCATCTTAATTATATATTGAGCAATCTCTACTATCAGATCCTGTTATCCTATCTATTTATTTACATTCCTAATCTTCCCATTTACACTTTATCTCTTTTGTCATTTATAAACATGCCTCCTTGTTTAATAGATTGCATGATTTTATATCAGCATCCAATAATATACAAAATTATTATTTTTCATCATAATAAACACTTAAAGAATTGCATCTGATACAAGCTGTTTTAGAAACTACAAAGTTTAAAAGGTAATCGCAACTATAATGAGTTGCATCCTCACATGTAAAAGTATATCGGCAAGCTTATTCGACCATTCCACAAACTTTTTTTTTACCATCTGCACCAATATGTAACAAATTCACCTCATAACATAAATAATATTGATTAGAATTATCAGGTAATTTTTGAATAGGTTTTCTCTCTGGTTAACAGTACCCAAGTAAATCAAAGTCGCATTTGCAATATTCACACCAAGATTAACTAAAGCTTCTATCGCATAAACATGGATAGATATTCTAATCAGAAACACAAACCCCATTTGAATATCGACAATAATCAGCTACTGCAGCGCAATTTAATATTGATGGATTTGGAACCCTTAAACAATCTAAATTTTATATATTTAAGCTCTTGACACAATTTATGTAACTTCGTGTGTTTGAAGGGCAAGAATCATCTGCAACATTTTATTCGCTACCATCCTCACATTTCATCTTTTATGAAGATACTTCTTGACATGTATTTTAATATTCATTTTATTATTACCCACTAAATCTACAAATATTATTGAAGTTATCACACTAATTAGTTGGTTTGCGAGTATTTTTTACGCTATCACAATTTGGAACTTTATGTTCATTTCCTTCGAGCTAAATACAACCACCTTAATTTATATCAAAGTAGCAGTTTTAATTTGTCATTTCAAGACAAAGAGCTTTAGAAAAAATATTTTGGCATTTTAACTTTAGATAATAAAACCCTTTACAAATTTCAGATTTAGTATATATATTGTATTTTTTACATATTGCCTCCTTAAAAAGCCAAGATTAAACTACAATTAGTAAACAATCCAAGTCTCTGCTACATGGTTTACTACTTTTTGAACATCTAAAACTGTCCAATAAGCATTAATCTTTTTCATAAATAGCAGGATCTTGTATACATCTATTAGGTGTACCTGCGTCATCCTTAGCGGTCTGATTATCACAATATTTATATGTTGCTTTAACTTTTAAATAATATTCGCATGTATTACTTACACAGGTGATGTTTTAATAATGTGTACATCTTCCTTAACATAATTAATTTTAAGTGCTAGCTGGATGTAACACTTCTTTTGGAGGTATTTCAGAAAGATTACATTCTTAAACAACTAAAGATTTTTAACAAGTTGATTGACAAGTCTAAGCCTACATTTTTGGTTATTTAATTGAGCCATCATCATTAACCTAAAGATTTTCGATAGAAATATCTTAACAATCAGTTTTCGAAGAACATGGTTCATTTGTGTAATCACATCTTCCTAATCCACATTTTAAATTTTAACTTACACCTGGATAAGTTATTCCACTCTCGTTAAATTCTGGATTTGTAATAATTGAGTTGCAATCAGTATTACTAGTACAATTATTATTGTAAAACTCCAAAAAATATTTATCACTTATGATGTATTGTTCTTTATCAAATACAAGAATTTATTATATGCTTACTTTGCAAGTATAATTATTCCAAAGACAAAATTTTTAATAATTGCACATTTGCTTAAGATCTTCATTTTAATAGCATTAATATTCTCCATCATTACCTTGCAAAGATTCAGAAATTAAGGAGCATCCTAGTTTATTTGCATATTCTCCTTTATTTTATAAACCTTAAAGATCTAAACAAGTGGTATCTTAATTAACTATTAGTGTTTCACAAGACATCGTCTTGAGTGAAAATTTACATGGTTTTGGTATCTTCATACAGACTTCAATATTTATGGCATATTTAGACGAGCAAATAGTTTGATCCAGATTGAAAATTTTACATTTTGGAGGTTTTTCATTTTAATCGAAATAACAATTTGAACCTTTTGTTAAAAATTAACATGCATAGTTATTCATAGAAATATCAGAACATCCAAATTTTTAAGTATCGTCTAGGATTTTGCATTTATGATTATCTGCATCAAATGTGTACCCAGCACCAACTATTAGGGCACAAGCCCATTGATTATATTAGTTCTTAGGATTCTATCCTACGTATTGATCTTTAGTCATCATATTAAAATAAACACATTAATATTGATCTTCATTCCACATGCAAGGTTGCTTCGTAACTTTCATACATAAGATTTAATTTAGATTATTATTACATTCCAATTCTTATAGAGCTGTTTTATTTTCATAGCATTAACCTGAGACATCATCCCATCTGCAATTTCCTTTAGTATTCTTAAAACAACCTCCTTTATTAATTCCATCTAAATTACACCCTTCAATTGATTTGGTAGATACAACACAATAATTATTTTAGAATTCACAAATTTACCCTTTTTTTGAGATTAATGAGCAAGTTTTCCTACTCACTTTACCTGTAGAATTGAAATATGAGCAATCTTGATCTAACGGTGCGTTAATACATTTATCTTAGGCAAGAGAGAATTGGCAAGCTGAATATTAATTTTCTATGCATGATTTGATATTTTAATATTCATTACAAGTAAGGATTTCTTATGATTAATCTAATGTCATTGTAACACATTTTAATTTTTCTTAATCCCATTTACAATAAAGATTACTAGTAAGTCCCAAACAAATGTTAGAATTTCCAGTTACACTTTCACAAGTTTAATATTATGGATATGGTTGTTAAAGAAACTTGCAGTTTTTACCTGCTGAATTATACTCAATATATTTCAGACTTAAGTTAGAACTATTCACGGCTTCAATTGCTAAGCAGACATATACATTCACAATTGCTGAAGATTTTGTCAATTCTAAAATTTCAAAAGGGCTTTATAAATTCAAATTCACACAAGCAAATCCATTATAATAGCATGTTTAAGAAGTTGACCAATCTATCATATGACAAGAATTCTTATTCATTTAAGCACAAGTAAATTTTCTTTCGTTATAGTAACTCTTTACATGATTAGGATTTTAGATATCCACAATTTAGTTTGTGAGTTACTTACATCTGCAGTCTTCAAAATAACAATAAACTCCTGGGTCTTGACTAGAGAATCTAATGCATGAGTATGCATTTATTCCTATTTCTTCAATTTCTGTACAACATTTGGAGGTACACTTTTTGTTTTTTTCTCTACAATTATTTTCTTAACTATCATATTCACAATAACTAGGATCTTGATAAAATTACATTTTGTTTTCTAAAATGATATTAATAATTTACTCAAATTAATACTTGCACAAACAGTAGGATTTACTTTAAATGAAGAAAAATCTGAACATTTTTTATCTTTAGGTTCTAAGACTTCTCTACATTATTAATATTTATTAGACCATTAACATAATTAACCTGGTGTTTATATTGCTAAGCAAATTCTTTCTGTTGGAAAATTTGAAAGGCACTGTAGTTTTTCTAAAATTATTTAAACTTCTGGAGTAATTGAAGTTGAAATTTCTCCAATACTCTAGCATCTATCCTCCTCAAAGTAACAATTCTCTTTAGCCTTCTTACAACTAATCGTATTAAGTCCTAGATCATTGCAATTCATTTCACCTATTAGTTGATTTGTACATCCTATTTCTTCTTTAAAATATCTGCAAAATTCATTGTTGTATTTTACTTGAGCACATGTTTATGGATTAGCATACTTAAGATCTGTACAAGGAATATTAGTAATGGCATTTTTTTTCAAAAATTTACAGCTATTTTATTGCCATCTGCAAAATACATTTTCTGTCATTATAGACCCACATATTATTCTATTCAATCCTAAAGTTTTATCAAAACATGACACTGTTGCTAAAAATTAATTAGCCTTCTGTATCTCCTGCAGATTTATATTATTTTCATTATCAGTGCTTATTAATAAAGATACACATTAGGATTTGTTTTTATCAAAATAACAACCAATTTAATTATTTTCAAAAACTTATTGACACGATAGATAATTTGCATATTCCAAACTACTACAAACAGTTTCAAATGGTATTATTAAAATATCTTAACAACTTGAATCTATCCACTTACAAAACTAATTCTCTCTTGAAATACTAACACATCCATATAAATTTAGATATGGAGTAGAACAATAATCATTTGTTGAACTTTCAACACAAATTTTAGTTATTTCATTATATTTACACATTGCATGTGGCTTAGTGATAGCTTAACAAACATTTCCATTAACTAAAAATTGGTCAAAACTATCGCAATCTTAATCTTGAGTAATTTGTACATTTTAACAACCTTATCCATTCCATAAACATAATTAATCTTTTGTCTTAATATTAATACAAGCTGCTTAATTTAATTACATTTAACATTAATAATTACTTAAATCATTTTCAGATAATGTTTAACAAAATCCTTAATAAAAAGTACACTATTAATTTTAGATGGATAAACATGCAAATTTTGTTATTCCAGGAGTATCGCAATTTAAATCTTCCAATTAGTTTTAATTTAATTCCGTACATTTATAATTTAATTGATCAAACATACAAAAACCTTGTTAATTAGCACATACATTTATGTTAACATCAACAATGTTGAGACATGAAACTTGTTGATCAAATTTATAAACACGGCATTCATTTTGTTACCATTAACATAATAAATGAGGTTTTGTAATAGATAAACAAGCTAATTTGTTTAATTTTTAAGAGCATTCCAATATCTCAGAAGGTTTTATGGTTTTACATTAATCATTTTCAAAGAGACCTTAAATGATATATTAAATTACACATTTCATTATTTGTCAAAATTGAAACACATCCTATTTCATTTAAACCCAAAGTTGAACATTTTATTTCTTTAAATTATATCTAATTAAGTGCAACACATTTATAATCTCCTTGTGGTCCTGTGTTCATACCTTTATTATTTATGCTATTTACAAGGAGATTTATGATATTTAGCACATAGTTATGGAGTAACAGAATATGGATATATTTCATCTTTTGAATAGTCTGAAAATATAATCTTTTAAGAATCTTCACATTAATAACCATTCCAAAAGCAATCTTTATTAATTACATTGACGCAAGCATATTTTGAATATGAATTACTGCAACCAAGGTTTTTCAGATGGAATATATTAACTTCTCTACATCTATTCTAAAATATACCTAAATATAAATTAATATTTACATCTGCTCTCAATATTTCCACTAATAGTTAATTAATTTATACAAGCATTACGATTGAGATTATAAGAGCAACCTAAATTTTAATTACTTGTTTCTATGCACTGATTCAAAAATTCATCATACAAGCCTATCAATAAACTTTATCAAATACAATTAGAAGCAGTTAATTATAAAACACAGACAACTGGATCGTATTCATTTAAATTACATATGCAGTTACACCCAGCTAATGCAAAAACAAATATGCAAATGAGTTTGAACATCATTATATAGAAGAATGTTAATTTTAATATAATTATTTGAGATTAGAGTGAAAGAATTTATTATGTATTATTTTGAAATTATCTACTACAATCCTATTATTATATTTTGTGATCAATGATACCCTACAAAAATTATAAAGGTCTCAATTAATTTTCAAATAAAAAAGAAATTTGCAAAAATCCAAACAATAATATGAACAACTGATATTTTGTTGACATCAGTAAGAATTTGGGCTAGATTTTTATTATTCTAAAGAAATATTTCTTTAAAAATAAAGATAGCTTGATTAACAAATTATTAAAGAAATAATTTATATTGTTTATTTTATTTATTATAGAAATTAATTCTATTTCTTAAATCACAATAATCTTTGTATTTTACGAAGTAATCTGTATCAGACGAAGAGTAAGATCTATAAATAAAAAAGCCTCCCAATTTAGTAATAAACTTTGAGTTTTTTTGATAATAAGTAATTCTAATTTCTCTATTAGCTTGAAACGATTAATTTAATTAAGCTGCAATAATAATAATAATAAAATATTACTCTTATGTATATCAATAAGAAAATAGATTTTAGGGAATAATAAATATTTTATTCTCAAAACAGATTATATTTCCTTGATCAATTTTCAAATCTTGAAGCTAATTTAGAGGTAGAAGATGCTCTCGAATTTAATAAAAGATATTTTGATAAATTAATAAAACCTGTAGCTATCATAATCCTGTTTAATCCTAGTTTAAATTCAATGAAAATTATATTATCACATAATCGATTGATGAAATTAATAATAATAAATTTAAAAATGCTCTACTAAATATTGATAGTTTTTTTAATCCAAAGGTGTTGTTAGGCAGGAAATTTTTGTAGTTTATACCCTTTTGACTCAATTTCATGTGTCTAAAAGATATAAGATACTCAATGTAAATGAAGTTTTTATAATAGGCTAATATAATTATGTTGAAAATAAATGTATTGAATTCTACTAGCCTGATTATGGTTGTAGGACTAATTTAAACAGAAAGGCTTGCATTATACAATAGACAGATTAATTAAAAGTTGAAGCAAGATGTAAATTAGTAAATGATGCCTCTAGGTTTATTTATGGAGAAATGTATCTAAGTCACAAATTTATAACTGAAAACTCTAGGATGTAGTCCTAATTTCTCAAAGTTCTCTTGCCTTAATGTTATGAATCAAGATTGCATATGGTAAGAATAATGTTAAGAATTCAATCCAAATAATGTGAATTAATTATACTCTAGTTGTGAATTATATTATAACGATTCTGTATCTCCTAGAATGTGTGCGAAAATAGAAAATTTTCGATGTAATTATAATAAAAATAATAGGCTTTCATGGAGGAATTTAATAGGATTATCATTGCATAACAATATTAGAAAAACAGCTTTCAGAAATTGAATGCTCTCATAAAGGCTTAAATAAAAATGGATGCATTTCAATCACCACTAAAGATCAAACTTGTATTTATAAATCATAACAGAAGGTATATTTAAGGATAATCAGTGTTAATTTATTGATGTGAGCCTAATAGATTCTTGTGATTATATCTTGAACAAGCAAGCCTGCCTTTCTTCTAAAATCTATAGTCTTTAATGTGAATGGACAGTTGAAGGTTGTAGAATATTTTAAAATTAGAACTAAGAATGCAATTAAATAGTTAATGTAAATTATTTAGTATGTGAAAATTATGATGGTATCTGCTCATATAATATTGAAACCTAAAGTTGCGAGGAAATAACACGATCTTAGTTAAATAATATATCTTGTTCTACAATTGGATTAAGTAAAAAGGCATGTCTACAGATAAAAAATACTAATTGCACTTTTTATAGAGGGTTTTGTGAGAGTTTATCAGAAGAGGATTTAAATACATTTGGTTGTGATATGTTATTAAATGAAGAGGCGTGCACCAATATAAAAACATCATTTTAATATTGTTAATGGGATGGAATAAATTGCTAAAGAGTTTTTTTAAATCAAGTTGTGAATTGTTAAGTTAAAGATAATCACAATTTTAAATATAATGGCCTCTATTGTCAAAATATATCAAATAAGAATGCGGCTTGTAAATATGATAATATTTCAAAATTATGTGTTCCAAGTTCTCCAGAAGATAATTGTAATACCTCTTATTTAAATTTTCTTGGTTGCTTAAATATAACAAAATAAAAATAAACTTGTTAATGGACAATTGATGGATGCATATATATAGACATTTTACCATATTAAACAACTTGCGAAAGCTTAGGCTATGCAAATCCTAATTCCTGTTCGCAAGTAATAGAAAACTAATTATCTGGTTGTTATTATGATAAATCTAATCAAAGATGTTAAAAAGTAGAATAATTATAAAATTAAGTTTAATTGCTAATTTCATTGGATTGTGAAAATTAATTATTAGGATTAAATAGAATACTTTGCGCTAGTATAATCAAACCATAGACAGCTTGTAGATGGTATTAAAATGAATGCATTAAGATTCTTAATCCTAAAGAAATCTCAGGTGTTTCTTGTTAAGAAATGATATATTCAAATTCTAAGAGCTGCGCTATGATTTAATTTAAATCAGAACCTTGTAGATTTGAAAATGCTGCTAAGGGATGCATCAATTCTGTTAAATAAATAATGAAATGTGATACATCTGGTTTGAATGCATTTGCTTGTGCTTAATTAGAAGATTAATGTTACTTTAATTAGGTTACTTTAGAATGCTAGCTCTTTAAATCTTAAATTTCTTCTTAAAATTCTTCTTAAGAGACTGATTCTAATAAAAATGAAATAATGGTTAATAGTTTGGATTGGTTAGAATGCATTAAAAGTTCTCCGACAGAAAAGATATGTAAATTAATATCAAAACCAGGATAGTTATGTGAATGGAAAGAAACGTTAGATAAATGTGGAGAAATTATCGTGAGCATGAATTAAAAATGCACAGATTTTAAAAACGTCAATAGTAATGTATGCGCATCTGTATTTATGGAAAATCCAGATTACATTCCTAGTAATGAAAAATTAAAAGTTGGCTATTGTAAATATAACTCAAATAATTTTACTTGTGATCTCTTAGATGGTAACGAAATGTGTGAAACAAATTGTTGTACTGAGGGTAGATTTAATGGAATAAATTAGCATTCGTGTAGTTTCTTAACTCGATATGCTAGTGGTTATTGTTACTTCGATAATTATAGGTGTTAGGAATTGACATCAAATTAGGTTGATATCACAAACGTAGAAGCTGTTAAACAATTTTTTAATGCTAATGAAGTCAATGGATTTAAGTGTTCATAAATGGGTAAAAACTCATGTCATATGATTGAATGGTCGACTACTTAAAGATGTTATTTTAATGGTAATTCATGCGTTAACATCAATTTTGAAAACTATAAGAATTTTTAAATTTTTACAGAAGAACCTTCTATTTTAAATCGTTTTGCTTGTTTGGCAATTGAAGCATCCTCAACAATTTTCAATATAGAAAAATATTTTGAATATGATCCTTAAAATCATCGTTGTATTAGTAAAAATTATTCAACTTCACCTCCCTATTATGCACGATGTGAAGATGTTCAAGGAAATTCTAATATATGCTTAAGATTTACTGAAAATAATTATTGTAAGTGGGATAAAAAACTATTAAAATGTGTCACAATTTCATTAGATGAATTGGCAGATATAACTACTTGTGATCAGAATTAAAATATTAGAGCCTGTAGAGAAAACATTTACTCTTCTTGTTTTTTTTCATTTGATTTAGATAGATGCATAACTGCTTATACTTATGTTCCATGCAATTATTTTGATTCAAAAGGATTTGTATCCTAAAAGGCCTGCTCATAGATTGACCTTCCTAATTAATAATGTGAATGGTCAAATTATAAATGCATTTAGTCAATAAAAAGTTCAAATAATTGTGATGTGACTGGAACAAATAAATATACTTGCTATAAAAATACATAGGGAAATTGTAGATGGAGTATTGAAAACTCAACATGTTACGAAATTGGGTCAAAAAAATAGATAGAAGAATTAGGATGCAATGATAATTTGAATTATATTCTATGTAAATAAGTAAAGAAGGAGCCATGCATGTGGGATGATTCAATGTATGAATGTGTCAGATTTAGTTAAACACCTTATATAGGCTTCAGAGATTTAAATAAAAATAATTTGTATAATTCATTATCATGCTTATAAATAACAGGAGCTGGATATAGATATGATGAAATGACTAATAAGTGCATATTTATTGAAGATTCAAATAATCAAAACTCTTGCTAATAGATGATAAATTAATATGCTTGTTTATATTTAACAAGAGGATATAATTGTGTATATGATACAACTAAAATGCCTCCATGCTAATTTTTCACTGATGATTAATCGTTATGTACAACTTCCAATCATATAAGTATTGAAGTTTGCATGAATATTCCTAAATAATGTTACTTTTCTAAATCCAAATTATAATGTTTAGTCGCAGATATTCCCCAGTCTTAAACTTGCTCTTCTTTAAGTGCCTAATTAAATACTGGAAACCATTATAATAAATTATCTTGCTCTTCCATTGATGAATCAATAACATAGACTTATTCTGATGATCAATGTTTTTGGAGTGACGATAAAAAATAAAAATGTAATTATGAAAATAATTGTGAATGGAATAATTAAATTTATGGGTGTTAAGTCAAAATATTAAATATACTGTATTTTGATAAAGATAATACCGAAAAAAGTTATGTTTATGAATAATGTGGCTTAAATAAAACATGCGATTATTAAGATAAACTTTGTTAAACAGATTCTGATTGTCCAATCATTTACACAAATCCAATTTAAATAAATGATGATGGCACATGGTATTTAGGTATTAAGTAAAATTAATTATGCTCAAAAAGATGTTAAAAAAGCGGTGATATAATCTGTGATCCAATAAGTGACTATAAACCAGAAGAAATTATAAGTGATGTTATAATTGGTCATTAATCTTGCCAAGGGAAATGCAATAATTCAGGAGTATCCTCATGCTATGAAAGTTTTGAATGTGGGTATACCTCTTTTACTGATAGTACTACTTAGCAAACCAGCTATTATTAAAATACATGTAAGAATCAAGAATGTACTTACAGTCAAGTCTCCTGCAGTAATGCTTAGTGTCCTGATTATGTATCCAAAAGTTGGACTCTAAAATCTGCTTAATGTTTCGAGAAAACTATTTACAAAATAGTTCCAAAGTGTAAAGGATATGCTTATATTGAATTAAGGTGCAAAAATACTTTCTCAAAATCACTTTGTTTGTATGGTGTTTTAGAAGAGTGTTTCTTTGATTTAAATTAAGGAGGATGTATTTAATTAAAAGGAAATGAACATAAAATACCTAATTGTTCATCAATTTCTAGCAGATGTAAACCTTCACAAAATGCTTTGCAATGTGATCCAAAAAAACCAATTTGTAAAAATAGCGCAGAATGCTAAACTGACAGTTTCTTAAACTCTTGTTTAAGTAGCGCTAATTAAAAAGTGATTTGTAAAGCTGGATAAATGAAAATATTACCAAATTAAAATGAATGCTTCTCTTTATAGAGACCAATCTAGATATGTGAACCTGTAACTCTAAATGTAGAAATATATTGCGATGATATTACTTAAGATATTTCTCCTGCTTATTGTGCACTAGCAAAAGATCCTTGTCACTTTGAATAAAATCGTTGTGTAAGTACTATACAGAAAAATGAATACAATGAATGTATTTGTGATTCTAGTTTTAGTAAATTACTTTGTGAAGAATGCAATTGTGTATTTGATTTTGTTGGATATTGCCAACAAAATCGAATTGCTCCATAATTAAAACCTGATGCATCAAACAAATATTATTTATGCCATGAAGTTAATCAATTGAATATTGAGGAAAAGTCTGCTGTTTGCACTTTGGTTGAATAGGCATGCAAAGTTAATAATAATAAATGTGAAGATGCAACTCATTATACATGTGAACAATTGAAGGGATATTACACAACAAAGAAAGCCTGCACTTTATGTTAAGGTGCTAGTACTTATTATGATATTAATAATCATATTTGTTAATATCTTCTGATAAAAAGTGTTTCAACATGCAATCTATTAAACAAGCAGGCATGTTTATAAATGACANAAAAAGTTATGTTTATGAATAATGTGGCTTAAATAAAACATGCGATTATTAAGATAAACTTTGTTAAACAGATTCTGATTGTCCAATCATTTACACAAATCCAATTTAAATAAATGATGATGGCACATGGTATTTAGGTATTAAGTAAAATTAATTATGCTCAAAAAGATGTTAAAAAAGCGGTGATATAATCTGTGATCCAATAAGTGACTATAAACCAGAAGAAATTATAAGTGATGTTATAATTGGTCATTAATCTTGCCAAGGGAAATGCAATAATTCAGGAGTATCCTCATGCTATGAAAGTTTTGAATGTGGGTATACCTCTTTTACTGATAGTACTACTTAGCAAACCAGCTATTATTAAAATACATGTAAGAATCAAGAATGTACTTACAGTCAAGTCTCCTGCAGTAATGCTTAGTGTCCTGATTATGTATCCAAAAGTTGGACTCTAAAATCTGCTTAATGTTTCGAGAAAACTATTTACAAAATAGTTCCAAAGTGTAAAGGATATGCTTATATTGAATTAAGGTGCAAAAATACTTTCTCAAAATCACTTTGTTTGTATGGTGTTTTAGAAGAGTGTTTCTTTGATTTAAATTAAGGAGGATGTATTTAATTAAAAGGAAATGAACATAAAATACCTAATTGTTCATCAATTTCTAGCAGATGTAAACCTTCACAAAATGCTTTGCAATGTGATCCAAAAAAACCAATTTGTAAAAATAGCGCAGAATGCTAAACTGACAGTTTCTTAAACTCTTGTTTAAGTAGCGCTAATTAAAAAGTGATTTGTAAAGCTGGATAAATGAAAATATTACCAAATTAAAATGAATGCTTCTCTTTATAGAGACCAATCTAGATATGTGAACCTGTAACTCTAAATGTAGAAATATATTGCGATGATATTACTTAAGATA
Source organism: Paramecium octaurelia (assembly GCA_905182995.1). Taxonomy (NCBI): domain Eukaryota; phylum Ciliophora; class Oligohymenophorea; order Peniculida; family Parameciidae; genus Paramecium; species Paramecium octaurelia. Next base: position 576,818 of record CAJJDP010000030.1, read on the forward strand.
TTTCTCCTGCTTATTGTGCACTAGCAAAAGATCCTTGTCACTTTGAATAAAATCGTTGTGTAAGTACTATACAGAAAAATGAATACAATGAATGTATTTGTGATTCTAGTTTTAGTAAATTACTTTGTGAAGAATGCAATTGTGTATTTGATTTTGTTGGATATTGCCAACAAAATCGAATTGCTCCATAATTAAAACCTGATGCATCAAACAAATATTATTTATGCCATGAAGTTAATCAATTGAATATTGAGGAAAAGTCTGCTGTTTGCACTTTGGTTGAATAGGCATGCAAAGTTAATAATAATAAATGTGAAGATGCAACTCATTATACATGTGAACAATTGAAGGGATATTACACAACAAAGAAAGCCTGCACTTTATGTTAAGGTGCTAGTACTTATTATGATATTAATAATCATATTTGTTAATATCTTCTGATAAAAAGTGTTTCAACATGCAATCTATTAAACAAGCAGGCATGTTTATAAATGACAAAAGAGATAAAGTGTAAATGGGAAGATTAGGAATGTAAATAAATAGATAGGATAACAGGATCTGATAGTAGAGATTGCTCAATATATAATTAAGATGCATGTATACAATTTTAGTAAGATTGTTGGTTTGATTTGAATATTGGTTATTGTATATAATTTGATCCAGCTTAAGGTTATTGTAATTTATTATTGAATGAAGATCTTTGTTTATTTTCATTAAAGGAATCTTGTTTATGGGATTCAATTAATTAAAAATGTATTAAGAATTATAAAGAAATAACTTAATGTTCAGATCTAAATAAATTTGGATGTTTAAATTAATCAATTATCTCATGTGTATGGTCAGATCTTTATGAATGTTAATAGGCTATATTAAATGATAAAGTAATATCATGTAATTAAGCAATATCAAATATTTAATAATCATATATTACTCATTTTAGTTAAAAGATTTGTTCTTAATTAAAGATTTAATCAAGTTGTTTCTTAGATAATTATTATTAATGTCGAGAAACTATTATTACTGATGTAATTAAATGTGATACCTAAGGATTAAATAAATTTGGTTGTATTAATAGATCAATAGGATAATGTTAATTTATAGATGAACAAGTTTAATGTGTAGAAAATAAAAATGATTAAATTGGATGTCTTGATTCATTAAATAAATGGGCTTGCATTTCTTAAAAATAAACATGTAAATTTGATAATAACATTTGTTCTCTTCATTAAGTAAATACAATTAATGATATCATTAATTCTACTTTAAAATTTGCTTATTCTAATAGTGTTTGTTATTCTTTAGATTAAAAAATAACAGATTGTTTAATATACAGCGAAATATAAAATAGATGTATTAATGTATCGAATAGATAACCTTTTATTGATAATTGTTATAAATTTACAACTAATAAGTATGCTTGTTTATAAAAGACATTACAAACATGTGAATATAATTAAAATGAAAATAGATGCATTCAAACATCTTAATAAACTTTAAAGACAATAAATAATTGTTTTCCTGAAAAAGATTTAAATTGGGTTTCTTGTATATCTTTACCTTCTAATTGTAAATTCAATGGAATAAAATGTTAATCTATTGATTTAAATATTGATACTTGTGAATCTTTATCTAAATCAAAATTTATTGTTAAAGCATCAGTTTGTGCAACTACAAATGATCGAAATTGTAAATTAAATATTACTTCAAATACTTGTGAAATTGTATTAGAAACAGATAATTTCTAATGTTCAACTCCAGGTTTAAATAGAAGGACTTGTTTATTCTAAACAAAAGGCTATCTTTGTAGATTTTAAGATAATTAATGTATTTTTGATTTTGGATAAGCTTAATGTGAAGATATGATTAATGAAGATAAATGTTATTCAATCAAAACTAAAGGCTAATACTGTGCATTTAACTCAACAAAAGGTTGCTATTCTATTGATAATACTTAAGGAGAATTACTTAAATGTACTCATTCATTTAAAACTAATCCTATTACCTGCTCAAAAAG
>CAJJDP010000030.1:583654-616227 GCA_905182995.1 Paramecium octaurelia
AGTAGTATTTAGAGGGTAAATTCAGGAATTTTCTGTTAGGCAAATGAAATTGAAGCCTGCTAATTTAATAGTTAAGCAAATTCATGTGAGAATATTATCTCAAGTAACCAAATTTAATGCGTAGATGTTAATCCAGAATAAATTGGATATAGTAGAAAGGCATGTGATTTAAATCCATATAATTGTACTTTTTCAAATGGATGCTATTAAATAAAAGCAACTGAGAATATTAAATATTGTAGTGAATTTACTGTCAATGAATGCAACAAACCCTTAAGAGAAGGATGTAAAATAGATTAAAATAAATGTGTGGCAATAAATCCTAGTGAATATTCTTAATTAGAATGTAATCAAGTTACAAATAAAATTGGGTGCTTAAATATCACTACAAAAAAGCAATTTTGTCATTATAATGAGTAAAATAATATTTGTGAGCTTATAAATTTAGACTAAAGGTCAGGAATTTGTAAAAGTATCTCATAAATTAATAGCTAAGTAATTTGTGAAAAAACAGTTGATATTCCTTGCAAATACAATACCTTAGAGCATAAATGTGAAAGTGCCCAATTAGATATAGAATTTTAATGCATAAGAGGTTTAAATTAAATTGCTTGCTTAACTCATACTTAATAATCTTTATAATGTTAATTCTATAATTACTGTTATGGACCTAATTAAAATATTCTTAACTGTGACCCTGTAAAAATCAAAGATTGTTGCTTCTAAGCTAATACAATTGAAAGTTGTTTATTTTAGGATAAATTTTTATGTTAATGGTAAAATGAAGAATGCAAATAATATTAAGAATCGAATTAAGAATGTTCAACTTTAAATAATGTTTCAAGGAAAGTATGCTATAGCATTAATGATATTATTTGTATTTTCAATTTGGATAAATTAGGATGCATAGAAATATAACCAGAAAATTGTGAGTAAGTTTAAACAAAAGAATAATGTATTAAATTTAATCATTTACCATGTTATTGGGATTTTATACAAGCCTCATGTATAAAAAAAGTAAAGAATCCTAATGATGGATGTTAAGATATACAAGATTAATGGGGTAGCGAAAGATCATGCTTAGATGTTGTAAAATAAGGTTAAATGTGTATCTTTTAAAATCAATGTACTGATTATACACCATCGTAAATGAAAGGCTGTTTCTAAAAACTAAATAAATAATCTTGCTTATAATAAGTATTATATGAATGTATTTGGGATCAAAATTAAAAATAAGAATGTCTTGATTTCAACTCTTAAACTAATTCTAAATGTGACTCAAATCTTAGTTATCTTGCTTGTTTAAATGTTAATACCTCTGTTACATTTTGTAGATGGAAAGACAATTAATGTAAAGATGTTGAAAATAATTAAATTATATAATTCTCATCCTTATCTTAATGTAACTGTAATACATGTGGATTAATAAATGATGGTTCTAGGGTAATATGCGATACTAAGTACTTTAAATGCTTAAATGTATCAAATCTAAGGAATCTAACTTGTGATATTAAAGGTACAAATAAGGAAGCTTGTTTGAATAATAAAGATCATCTATGTAGATGGGATGATACAAAGAAAGAATGTTTAAAATTCAATATATAAAGCAGTAGTTGCAGCATAAGAAATGTTAATCTTGCATCATGTTCATCAATATAAGCAGCTCTTCCTTGTGGATCAAAAGAAAATAACTGTGATCAAGTTGATGTAACTAAGATTTCTTGTGATTATCCAGGATTAAATGAGTATGCATGCCTTTAAATCACAAATTATCCTTGTGGATGGGTCTAAGATGAATATCTTTAATAATATTAATGCAAATTAATTCAAGATTTTGATGCTTGTTTAGGCTATAATCATTAAGTTAATGCATTTGTATGCACTTAAGTTTTAGATGCTCCTTGCTTTTATAATTCTATGCTAAGAAATTGCATCTTATTTAAAGCCCCATAAGAAATTAATTGTAATTTACTAGGTATTAATGGTATTGGATGTTCTAATATTGAAAATTGTGTTTTTTTACAAGGTAAATGCACCAAATTTGAAAAAACGATGGATTTAAACTGTGAAGATGCTTTATTTTCTAATCATAAGGTTTGTGCTTAAATTTAAAGAAATAGATGCAAATATAACAATTTAGGAAATGGTTGTATATCATCAGAATTATCGGATATTTGCTCCACAAAAGGGATTAATTAAGTTGGATGCAATGATTTATTAGATTGTCAATGGAATTAATCTCAATGTCTATGTAAGGCTATGCTAAGTTAATATCCTGACTGCTCTTCTATCACAAATTCAAGAAAATGTTAAAATTTAAATTACTGTTATGTAGCATTTTCTAATCCTTAATATAATGTTGATATTAGTTAAGAAATAATTGATTAAAATTTAGTAAAGTGCTTAAGAAAGACATGTGATTATTATTCAATAGATTAATGTGATGGTTAGAAATTAGATACTGATATATGTTATTTAACCTAGGATAATAAATGTAAATTGGCAAAAATATGTGATGATATAGTGAATCCTTAAAATAATTGTTTGAAATATACCCTAAAGAATAAGCAATGTTTTAAAGATTTAAATAATCAAAACTGTGTTACTTCACCAGATTGTGAAGGTTTAGATTTTTTAACTTGTTAATAATATACGCAGGATTGCATTTTTGAGAATACATGTAAGACTTTAGAATGTTATCGTTTTACTACAAAATAGAAATGCATTGACAAGAAATGTGAATGGCTTGAATAAAATAAAAGTTGCACGAACTTGCAATATTGTGCTTCTCAAAACAAAGAAAATTGCATGAATGTTTAAGAAAATGGTAAATAATGTGCTTTAATTGAAGAGGAAGGAGAGGATCAATTTTGTTCAGTGATAGGATGCAGGTATCTATTAATAAAGTATTCTTTGTGTAATGGAGCTTAAATTGGCGATGATGTCTGTGTTCCTTTATCAGATTCAAGCTGTGTTAGTTGTTAAGAGATTGTGGATCCTTGTATTTGTTTGTAATTCGAAAATTATTGTGAATATGATAAATTTGATAATGCTTGTAAGTCTAAATAGTGTGGAAGCTTCAATCAAGAAACTTGTCCTGATTCCAGATGTTAGTTTGATGATAAGAACCAGGTATTTATCAACTTATAAAGTAGATATGCATTCCACTTTGTGAAAATAATTATAACCGTTAGCAATGTAACCATTTTTAATCACATTGTACTTGGGATATGGATTCTAAATTATGTAAATAATAAGATAAATTCTACAATTATACGGAACCTTCCACAACTATTATAGTTATTAATGTCAACGGATTAATTTTAAGAATAATATTATTTACTGTAATTCTTTAATTTTGAGTATGCGAATTTATATAATTTATATTTAATCTTTAAATATATAATTCTTTTGATCAGAAGAGTAGCCAAACAAGGATACTAAAACAAGTATAAAGTTTCCGATCGAAATTAATAACTGGTGAATCCGGTTTGATAACTACTTATATTTATGTACAACTATTTTATTCATCATTCCACTAACAGTATGAAGAGTCATCTGTACAATCAAAGATATTATTATAGTTGGCGCAATTAAAGTGGCAAGTCTAATTTAGATATTACCATTACCTTATTTTAAGAATTGAATTAACAAAAATGAAATTATTAACATTTGCTTTCATTAGTTAAATTAATACAATTTATAGACTAGCATTAGCCCAAAATATAATTGAAACTGCAATACTCTTGATCGATGCATAAACATGAATCTTTAATTTCCTCACATTATAAACATGTATCATCTTGAAGTTTAACACAAATATTTTTTTGTATAAATGTATTTCTACATTCTTATAACTTAGCTAACTCTCTACAACCTTTAGCAGTGCAAAATCTCTCTTCATTATTTATTTTCCAGGCACATTTAACATTATTAAAAGAATTTTAATTGCATAAATACTAAGTAAAATAACTCTCACATGGTTAATTATTACTGCATTAATTATTATAGTAGTTCCATTAGCAATTATGAAATCTGCATGATTCTTCAGATTCCAATTCTTAACNTAGGATTGCATTTTTGAGAATACATGTAAGACTTTAGAATGTTATCGTTTTACTACAAAATAGAAATGCATTGACAAGAAATGTGAATGGCTTGAATAAAATAAAAGTTGCACGAACTTGCAATATTGTGCTTCTCAAAACAAAGAAAATTGCATGAATGTTTAAGAAAATGGTAAATAATGTGCTTTAATTGAAGAGGAAGGAGAGGATCAATTTTGTTCAGTGATAGGATGCAGGTATCTATTAATAAAGTATTCTTTGTGTAATGGAGCTTAAATTGGCGATGATGTCTGTGTTCCTTTATCAGATTCAAGCTGTGTTAGTTGTTAAGAGATTGTGGATCCTTGTATTTGTTTGTAATTCGAAAATTATTGTGAATATGATAAATTTGATAATGCTTGTAAGTCTAAATAGTGTGGAAGTTTCAATCAAGAAACTTGTCCTGATTCCAGATGTTAGTTTGATGATAAGAACCAGGTATTTATCAACTTATAAAGTAGATATGCATCCCACTTTGTGAAAATAATTATAACCGTTAGCAATGTAACCATTTTTAATCACATTGTACTTGGGATATGGATTCTAAATTATGTAAATAATAAGATAAATTCTACAATTATACGGAACCTTCCACAACTATTATAGTTATTAATGTCAACGGATTAATTTTAAGAATAATATTATTTACTGTAATTCTTTAATTTTGAGTATGCGAATTTATATAATTTATATTTAATCTTTAAATATATAATTCTTTTGATCAGAAGAGTAGCCAAACAAGGATACTAAAACAAGTATAAAGTTTCCGATCGAAATTAATAACTGGTGAATCCGGTTTGATAACTACTTATATTTATGTACAACTATTTTATTCATCATTCCACTAACAGTATGAAGAGTCATCTGTACAATCAAAGATATTATTATAGTTGGCGCAATTAAAGTGGCAAGTCTAATTTAGATATTACCATTACCTTATTTTAAGAATTGAATTAACAAAAATGAAATTATTAACATTTGCTTTCATTAGTTAAATTAATACAATTTATAGACTAGCATTAGCCCAAAATATAATTGAAACTGCAATACTCTTGATCGATGCATAAACATGAATCTTTAATTTCCTCACATTATAAACATGTATCATCTTGAAGTTTAACACAAATATTTTTTTGTATAAATGTATTTCTACATTCTTATAACTTAGCTAACTCTCTACAACCTTTAGCAGTGCAAAATCTCTCTTCATTATTTATTTTCCAGGCACATTTAACATTATTAAAAGAATTTTAATTGCATAAATACTAAGTAAAATAACTCTCACATGGTTAATTATTACTGCATTAATTATTATAGTAGTTCCATTAGCAATTATGAAATCTGCATGATTCTTCAGATTCCAATTCTTAACATAATTTGGGTTTACAAAAGTCATTAAAATAGCAATAAAGAGAAAATTATTTGCACTATTTATAATCCAGTGCTGAACACTCTAATTTCTTACAAGTAATATTATCTGAATGTTCTGTGCAAGGAATACCATTAATTACTAAATTGGAGCACATTTATAGTGCATTTTTGACTTCTTCGCATGAATTTGCTTATTAACACTAATGTTGACTGTTTAAATAGCAATAATCATCTAATATTTAAGACTTTTAACATTCCCCTCTTGTACGTTCTGAGCAAAGTTTTTGTCTACAAATCCCTAAATTTTAGTTTTCAATTTATTAATTAACTTCATTGTTATTTGTTTTCTAATAATCATAAAAGCAATAATTAAATTTCTTACATTTTTGCGAGTTAACTATTTAATCACATAATGGGAAAACATTTTAAATGCTTAAGCATTCACAATTGTTTCTATTCCAAAAACACTAGTTTTATGATTTGACGCAACCTGATTAACTTAAACCTTCTCTTTTGCATATTTCATTGGATTAAGATGGGGTACAACCATAATTCAAAGGACTATATTTACATATATCATAAGCGTTTTTACAAATTTCTTAATGAGCGTTAGGATATTTAAGGCAATTATAAGTTTATTCTTTAAGAGTTTAGCATTTATGATTTTCATAATAACATCCTTTTACTTCAGAACATGCAATGTAATTTAAACCCTCAATATCACAATGATCCAAATTTTCTTTCGGAGATTCACAACTTTGAGTTTATTTATTATAATAGCAAGCATCAATTTAAACAGATGAACATACCATAGAGTTAACTTACAGATTAATGCTGTTGCAAGTGTCATATGGTTAATAGTCATCACAATGATAATTTTCATCCTCATCATTCTTAATCCAAGCACAAGGATAGTTCAAAATATTCAAACAAGCAAATTTGTTTAATCCTTAATGTTTGCAATTAACATTTAAATTTATTTTACCACATCCATTGCCAATAAAACCACAACTATCATTTATTTCAATTAATGTACATGCTTTTGAATTGAGGCCAGGCAAATCACAAGAAATTGTAAGATTTGTATTTTTTATAGTTACTTATTCACATGTTTTATCGATATGATTCCATTTACATAATTCAGATTATATTTTAAAACAAGATATTGAATTTAAACCATATTTTGATTATTTACAAGATAATTTGGTTGAATCTTTTACTTCAATACATGAAGCGAGTTCTTAAGAATATATAATTAATCTTTGATCTTAATATAATCCACAGACATTTGGATTAACCATTTAAGCTAATTCAGGTAGCTTATTCTTAGAAGTCAAATAATCAGATAAATAAAAATTTTGGCATTTATTATTTTTCCATCTGCAAAATTACCCTAACTTCTTAATTGATATACATGATTGATAACTTAACAGTAAATTACATTCTCTTTTATCAAAATCAGTAAATTATTAGCATTCTCCTATTTTTATAGTTTCCAATTTTGTAATATCCTTTCTTTTCTTTACTTTCACTTCTTTTATAACCCATTCACACTGACTAACATTTTATTATAAACAAGATTCTTTATTAATATTATTAATGCAGTTATTAATCCCTTCTTTTTAGATAAATGTCTGACATTAATTATTTTAAAATATACATTTTTAACCACTTCTTTCAATCATAGTACAAGCTTTCAGATTACCATTATTATCACTAATGTTATTGCACTAATCAAAAATATCTTTCTCTTTATAAGTGCAAGTTTCATTAAGTTCATCCCATAGACAAGGAAAGTCTATTATTGTATTGCATTGTTAGGAAGTTTATATTTCATCACAACTTTCAGGAGTAATTTACTTACAATTGAAATTCTCAGAGTCAAATATACAAAATGGGTCTTATATAGATGTGCAAACAGTTATTGAAGCATCTTTTATTGAGTTGCATTTATTTTAACTTATTTAATGATAGGCATAACATCCATCCTGCCATTAACATTTAAATCTTTTTTGAAATAAGCATGACTCTTTAGTTAATGCTTCACGACAGCAATCATAATAATTATTAGGATTGCATTCCAGTATTTTATCATTTGGTCCATAACAATAATTTAGATATTTACATTATTATTATTTATCAGTCAAATTATAACATGCCATTTTATTCAATCCACGAATACAATCATAATTATTTCCAGCTGCAATCTCACATTTATTCATCATTAAATTATATTTGCATGGTTAATCTGGAGCTTATTCACAAAATTTAAAAGAATTTATGTTGTTCAGCTCTAAACATTTTGATTTAAAATCAATATATAAATTTTAGAACTTGCATTTCTCTAAATATTAATCAAAATAACAAGTTTATCCTGGAGTTTAAATTTAAATACATCCTTTTATATTAACTGCTTCATTACACTGTATAGACCAATAATTGTTTGGTAATAATAATATGCACCTCTCTTTATTTACAGTACAACCTTAAGTAATAATTTATTTACAAAGTTAAATTTAACTAGATTCTACATCTTAACAAAATGCTATTGATTCTCCAATTTTGTTATAGCAAGTGCCATCATAAAATATGCAATTGTTATTCTTGTTGCATGCTAACTAATTGTACCCCTTAATTTAAGTTTGATTATTATCGCAATCCACTTCAGAGGCCTATGTAAGTTCTTAGCATCTTTTATTCTTTATATCATATTCACAAGGATTATCGGTAGCTATTTAACAGACAGCACTATTATTAATTTTTTGATAATAAGAACAATTTTTATTTAAGTTAGGAATATCAAGATTAATTGATTTGCAGATAAAATTTTCATATTAGCACAATTAAAATGGTGTTTGAATATTAATGCATCCGTTTTCATTTAGTTAATTACTACACTTCAAAATTCTCAGTTCAGCATCTTAGACTTCAAAACATTCTTCTTAATCATCTTAGATTTTCCAATATACCTTAAGAGCCCCTTAAGAATATCTTTAACACATTAATAAATTAAATGATATTTTGTTATTCCAGTTTAAGTTAAGAGACTGATATTATTCTTTATTATCGAAAAAAGGTGTGCATAAATTGTTATATTTATCGTAGAAGCATGGAATGTCTGTGCTTTTTGAGCAGGTAATAGGATTAGTTTTAAACGAATGAATACATTTAAGTAATTCTCCTTAAGTATTATCAATAGAATAGCAACCTTTTGTCGAGTTAAATGTGCAGTATTAGCCTTTAGTTTTGATTGAATAGCATTTATCTTCATTAATCATATCTTCACATTAAGCTTATCCAAAATCAAAAATACATTAATTATCTTAAAATCTACAAAGATAGCCTTTTGTTTAGAACAAACAAGTCCTTCTATTTAAACCTGGAGTAGAACATTAAAAATTATCTGTTTCTAATACAATTTCACAAGTATTTGAAGTAATATTTAATTTACAATTTCGATCATTTGTAGTTGCACAAACTGATGCTTTAACAATAAATTTTGATTTAGATAAAGATTCACAAGTATCAATATTTAAATCAATAGATTAACATTTTATTCCATTGAATTTACAATTAGAAGGTAAAGATATACAAGAAACCCAATTTAAATCTTTTTCAGGAAAACAATTATTTATTGTCTTTAAAGTTTATTAAGATGTTTGAATGCATCTATTTTCATTTTAATTATATTCACATGTTTGTAATGTCTTTTATAAACAAGCATACTTATTAGTTGTAAATTTATAACAATTATCAATAAAAGGTTATCTATTCGATACATTAATACATCTATTTTATATTTCGCTGTATATTAAACAATCTGTTATTTTTTAATCTAAAGAATAACAAACACTATTAGAATAAGCAAATTTTAAAGTAGAATTAATGATATCATTAATTGTATTTACTTAATGAAGAGAACAAATGTTATTATCAAATTTACATGTTTATTTTTAAGAAATGCAAGCCCATTTATTTAATGAATCAAGACATCCAACTTAATCATTTTTATTTTCTATACATTAAACTTGTTCATCTATAAATTAACATTACCCTATTGATCTATTAATACAACCAAATTTATTTAATCCTTAGGTATCACATTTAATTACATCAGTAATAATAGTTTCTCGACATTAATAATAATTATCTAAGAAACAACTTGATTAAATCTTTAATTAAGAACAAANTAAAAAGGTGTCTATATAGATATACATGCAATTTCATTTAATTTATCATTGCATTTCAATGTTATTACTTCAGAGTTCAATGTTTCTATACATTCACCTATCCATTTAGTTTGTAATTTGCCTGAACTAGGTATTTAATCTAATCGAGCCATATTATTTATAATGCATGCGAGAGAATTAAATGAGTTTAGGTTCTGCACAAAATAATCCTAATTAATGATTTCATTGTTATCTTTAGGATTTATAAACTTAATACAATGTTTTGTCTAAATATTATAAAAGCATGGTACATCTGTACTTTTTGAGCAGGTAATAGGATTAGTTTTAAATGAATGAGTACATTTAAGTAATTCTCCTTAAGTATTATCAATAGAATAGCAACCTTTTGTTGAGTTAAATGCACAGTATTAGCCTTTAGTTTTGATTGAATAACATTTATCTTCATTAATCATATCTTCACATTAAGCTTATCCAAAATCAAAAATACATTAATTATCTTAAAATCTACAAAGATAGCCTTTTGTTTAGAATAAACAAGTCCTTCTATTTAAACCTGGAGTTGAACATTAGAAATTATCTGTTTCTAATACAATTTCACAAGTATTTGAAGTAATATTTAATTTACAATTTCGATCATTTGTAGTTGCACAAACTGATGCTTTAACAATAAATTTTGATTTAGATAAAGATTCACAAGTATCAATATTTAAATCAATAGATTAACATTTTATTCCATTGAATTTACAATTAGAAGGTAAAGATATACAAGAAACCCAATTTAAATCTTTTTCAGGAAAACAATTATTTATTGTCTTTAAAGTTTATTAAGATGTTTGAATGCATCTATTTTCATTTTAATTATATTCACATGTTTGTAATGTCTTTTATAAACAAGCATACTTATTAGTTGTAAATTTATAACAATTATCAATAAAAGGTTATCTATTCGATACATTAATACATCTATTTTATATTTCGCTGTATATTAAACAATCTGTTATTTTTTAATCTAAAGAATAACAAACACTATTAGAATAAGCAAATTTTAAAGTAGAATTAATGATATCATTAATTGTATTTACTTAATGAAGAGAACAAATGTTATTATCAAATTTACATGTTTATTTTTAAGAAATGCAAGCCCATTTATTTAATGAATCAAGACATCCAACTTAATCATTTTTATTTTCTATACATTAAACTTGTTCATCTATAAATTAACATTACCCTATTGATCTATTAATACAACCAAATTTATTTAATCCTTAGGTATCACATTTAATTACATCAGTAATAATAGTTTCTCGACATTAATAATAATTATCTAAGAAACAACTTGATTAAATCTTTAATTAAGAACAAANGTACCACTTGTTTGAAGTTGAATTATCGCAATCTACTTCAAAGGGTTCTATAAGAACTTAACATCTTTTATTTCTCCAATCATATTCACAAGGATTATCAGTTGTTATTTAGCATAGAGCACCACTATTAATCTTTTAATAGTAAGTGCAATTTCTATTTAATTTAGGATTATCAATATTGATTGAATTGCAGATAAAGTTTTCGTATTAGCAATATTCATATGGTGTTTAAATGTTAATGCAGCCGTTTTCATTTAGTTAATTGCTACACTTTAAATTTTTCAGTTCAGCATCTTATACTTCAAAGCATTCCTCTTCATTAACTTAGGCTTTCCAAAATACTTTAATATTATCTTATGAATATCTTTAACACATTAATGAATTAAATGATATTTTGTTATTCCAGTTTAAGTTAAGAGACTGATATTATTCTTTATTATCAAGAAAAGGTGTGCATGAATTGTTTTATTTATCGTAGAAACATGGGATATCTGTACTTTTTGAGCAGGTAATAGGATTAGTTTTAAATGAATGAGTACATTTAAGTAATTCTCCTTAAGTATTATCAATAGAATAGCAACCTTTTGTTGAGTTAAATGCACAGTATTAGCCTTTAGTTTTGATTGAATAACATTTATCTTCATTAATCATATCTTCACATTAAGCTTATCCAAAATCAAAAATACATTAATTATCTTAAAATCTACAAAGATAGCCTTTTGTTTAGAATAAACAAGTCCTTCTATTTAAACCTGGAGTTGAACATTAGAAATTATCTGTTTCTAATACAATTTCACAAGTATTTGAAGTAATATTTAATTTACAATTTCGATCATTTGTAGTTGCACAAACTGATGCTTTAACAATAAATTTTGATTTAGATAAAGATTCACAAGTATCAATATTTAAATCAATAGATTAACATTTTATTCCATTGAATTTACAATTAGAAGGTAAAGATATACAAGAAACCCAATTTAAATCTTTTTCAGGAAAACAATTATTTATTGTCTTTAAAGTTTATTAAGATGTTTGAATGCATCTATTTTCATTTTAATTATATTCACATGTTTGTAATGTCTTTTATAAACAAGCATACTTATTAGTTGTAAATTTATAACAATTATCAATAAAAGGTTATCTATTCGATACATTAATACATCTATTTTATATTTCGCTGTATATTAAACAATCTGTTATTTTTTAATCTAAAGAATAACAAACACTATTAGAATAAGCAAATTTTAAAGTAGAATTAATGATATCATTAATTGTATTTACTTAATGAAGAGAACAAATGTTATTATCAAATTTACATGTTTATTTTTAAGAAATGCAAGCCCATTTATTTAATGAATCAAGACATCCAACTTAATCATTTTTATTTTCTACACATTAAACTTGTTCATCTATAAATTAACATTACCCTATTGATCTATTAATACAACCAAATTTATTTAATCCTTAGGTATCGCATTTAATTAAATCAGTAATAATAGTTTCTCGACATTAATAATAATTATCTAAGAAACAATTTGATTAAATCTTTAATTAAGAACAAATCTTTTAACTAAAATGAGTAATATATGATTATTAAATATTTGATATTGCTTAATTACATGATATTACTTTATCATTTAATATAGCCTATTAACATTCATAAAGATCTGACCATACACATGAGATAATTGATTAATTTAAACATCCAAATTTATTTAGATCTGAACATTAAGTTATTTCTTTATCATTTTTAATACATTTTTAATTAATTGAATCCCATAAACAAGATTCCTTTAATGAAAATAAACAAAGATCTTCATTCAATAATAAATTACAATAACCTTAAGTGGGATCAAATTATGTACAATATCCAATATTCAAATCAAACCAACAATCTTACTAAAATTGTATACATGCATCTTAATTATATATTGAACAATCTCTACTATCAGATCCTGTTATTCTATCTATTTATTTACATTCCTAATCTTCCCATTTACACTTTATCTCTTTTGTCATTTATAAACATGCCTGCTTGTTTAATAGATTGCATGATTTTATCTTATCTTCCAAAATTTTACAAAATAATTTTTGCTCATCATAATAAACACTCAAAGAATTACACCTGATACAAGCTCTTTTAGATACAACCAAATTTAGAAGATAATCACAACTATAATGAGTTGCATCTTCGCATGTAAAAGTATATCGACAAGCTTATTCGACCATTCCACAAACTTTTTTTTTACTCTCAGTTTCAATTGGTAACAAATTCACCTCATAACATAAATAATATTGATTAGAATTATCAGGTAATTTTTGAATAGGTTTTCTCTCTGGTTAACAGTACCCAAGTAAATCAAAGTCGCATTTGCAATATTCACACCAAGATTTACTATAGCTTCTATCGCATAAACATGGATAGATATTCTAATCAGAAACACAAACCCCATTTGAATATCGACAATAATCAGCTACTGCAGCGCAATTAAATATTGATGGATTTAAAACCCTTATACAAGATACCGAGCTTTGAAAATTTAAATCTTTAACACAACTTTTATAACGATGTGTATTAGCAGGACATAAATTATCTGCAACATTTTATTCGCTACTATCTTTACAATACACTAATTATGAAGATACTGCTTGACATGTATTTTAATATTCATTTTATTATTACCCACTAAATCTACAAATATTATTGAAGTTATCGCACTAATTAGTTGGTTTGCGAGTATTTTTTACGCTATCACAATTTGGAACTTTATGTTCATTCCCTTCAAGCTAAATACAACCACCTTAATTTATATCAAAGTAACAGTTTTAATTTGTCATTTCAAGACAAAGAGCTTTAGAAAAAATATTTCGGCATTTTAACTATAGATAATAAAACCCTTTACAAATTTCAGATTTAGTATATATATTGTATTTTTTACATATTGCATCCTAGAGTTCCCAAGATTAGGCGACAAAAGGAAAACAATCAGCTGTCTTATTACATGCTTTATGGCTATCTGAACATTTATATGAAGCACAAAGTTAAGTTATTTCTATAGTAGTGGTTATATTGATAAAAGTGTTCTCAATTAATACTTTATTTACTTAGGTTTATTAAGCTTTTGGACAATCGCTAAACATTTAGCAAGCTTCTTTTGTCTAATTACAATTTCCAAAGCATTTTTATTTTTATAATATTTCTGGGTTTAAAACTTCTTGAGGTGGGGGGTCTGTATCCTTACAAGGCTAAATTTCTAATTATTACTAACAATATTATTAACAAGTTTAGTCCTATATGATAGGTGGTTATGTAGTGCCATCATCATTAATCTTAAGATTTTCAATAAAAATCTATCCACAATTGTCACTTATAGAACACGGTTCATTTGTATAATCACATCTTCCTAATCCACATTTTAATTAATCACTTTTGCCTGGATAAGTTAAGCCATCACTTTAAAATTCTGAATTTGTTACATATTAGTTACATTCAGCAGCATCGGTGCAATTATTATGTTGATATACCCAATATGACTATTAACTGATGATGTAATGTTTAGTATCAAATAAATGAATTTATTATTTACTCACTTTACAGGTATAATTATTCCAAATACAAAATCTCTAATAATTGCATTATTGCACAAATTCTTTATTTTAATAGCATTAATATTCTCCATCATTCCCTTCTAAAGATTCTGATATAGAGGAGCATCCTAGTTTATTAACATATTCTCCTCTGTTTTATAAATCCTAAAGATCTAAACAACTTGTATCTATTTTAACTTACAATGTTGTGCAAGATAAATTCTGAAGAGAGAATTTACATGACTTTGGTATATTCATACAGACTTCAATATTTATAGCATATTTAGATGAGCAAATTGTTTGATCCATATTGAAAATTTTACATTTTGGAGGTTTTTCATTTTAATCGAAATAACAATTTGAACCTTTTGTTAAAAATTAACATGCATAGTTATTCATAGAAATATCAGAACATCCAAATTTTTAAGTATCGTCTAGGATTTTGCATTTATGATTATCTGCATCAAATGTGTACCCAGCACCAACTATTAGGGCACAAGCCCATTGATTATATTAGTTCTTAGGATTCTATCCTACGTATTGATCTTTAGTCATCATATTAAAATAAACACATTAATATTGATCTTCATTCCACATGCAAGGTTGCTTCGTAACTTTCATACATAAGATTTAATTTAGATTATTATTACATTCCAATTCTTATAGAGCTGTTTTATTTTCATAGCATTAACCTGAGATATCATCCCATCTGCAATTTCCTTGAGTATTCTTAAAACAACCTCTTTTATTAATTCCATCTAAATTACATCCTTCAATTGATTTGGTAGATACAACACAATAATTATTTTAGAATTCACAAATTTAACCATTTTTTGATATTAATGAGCAAGTTTTTCTACTCACTTTACCTGTAGTATTGAAATATGAGCAATCTTGATCTAAAGGTGCGTTAATACATTTATCTTAGGCAAGAGAGAATTGGCAAGCTGAATATTAATTTTCTATGCATGATTTGATATTTTGATATTCATTACAAGTGAGGATTTCTTATTATTAATCCACTGTTATTGTAATACAAGTTAGCGTTTCTTTGTTCCATTTACAATAAAGATTACTAGTAAGTCCTAAGCAAATGTTAGAATTTCCAGTTACACTTTCACAAGTTTAATATTATGGATATGGTTATAAAAGTAGCTTACAGTTTTTACCTTCTTAATTATACTCAAAGTATTTTTAACTTAAGTTGATGCTATTCACTGCCTCAATTGCTAGACAGGCATAGATATTAAGAATTGAAGAAGGTTTTGTAAATTCTATCAAGTCTAAATTCTTTTTTAAATTTAAATTTACACAAGCAAATCCATTATAATAGCATGTTTAAGAAGTTGACCAATCTATCATATGACAAGAATTCTTATTCATTTAAGCACAAGTAAATTTTTTTTCATTATAATAGCTCTTTACATTATTAGAATTTGAGATATCCACAATTTAGTTTGTGAGTTACTTACATCTGAAGTCTTGAAAATAACAGTAAACTCCTGGATTTTTACTTGAGAATCTACTGCATGAATGTACATTTATTCCTATTAATTCATTTTCTGTGCAACATTCAGAAGTACAATCTTTGGTTTTTACCTTACAAATTTTTTCTGTTATATCATATTCACAATAACCAGGATTCTATTCCTCAAATGATTACTCCATACCAAAAATGATATTATTTGGATTTTCCATTGTAATAGATGCACAAACATTAACATTAACTTGAAAAGATGAGAAGTCTGCACATTTCTTATTTGGAAGTACTTAAATTTCTCTACACTACTAATACATAATAGACCATTAACATAATTAACCTGGTGTTTATATTGCTAAGCAAATTCTTTCTGTTGGAAAATTTGAAAGGCACTGTAGTTTTTCTAAAATTATTTAAACTTCTGGAGTAATTGAAGTTGAAATTTCTCCAATACTCTAGCATCTATCCTTCTCAAAGTAACAATTCTCTTTAGCCTTCTTACAACTAATCGTATTAAGTCCTAGATCATTGCAATTCATTTCACCTATTAGTTGATTTGTACATCCTATTTCTTCTTTAAAATATCTGCAAAATTCATTGTTGTATTTTACTTGAGCACATGTTTATGGATTAGCATACTTAAGATCTGTACAAGGAATATTAGTAATGGCATTTTTTTTCAAAAATTTACAGCTATTTTATTGCCATCTGCAAAATACATTTTCTGTCATTATAGACCCACATATTATTCTATTCAATCCTAAAGTTTTATCAAAACATGACACTGTTGCTAAAAATTAATTAGCCTTTTGTATCTCCTGCAGATTTATATTATTTTCATTATCAGTGCTTATTAATAAAGATACACATTAGGATTTGTTTTTATCAAAATAACAACCAATTTAATTATTTTCAAAAACTTATTGACACGATAGATAATTTGCATATTCCAAACTACTACAAACAGTTTCAAATGGTATTATTAAAATATCTTAACAACTTGAATCTATCCACTTACAAAACTAATTCTCTCTTGAAATACTAACACATCCATATAAATTTAGATATGGAGTAGAACAATAATCATTTGTTGAACTTTCAACACAAATTTTAGTTATTTCATTATATTTACACATTGCATGTGGCTTAGTGATAGCTTAACAAACATTCCCATTAACTAAAAATTGGTCAAAACTATCGCAATCTTAATCTTGAGTAATTTATACATTTTAACAACCTTATCCATTCCATAAACATAATTAATCTTTTGTCTTAATATTAATACAAGCTGCTTAATTTAATTACATTTAACATTAATAATTACTTAAATCATTTTCAGATAATGTTTAACAAAATCCTTAATAAAAAGTACACTATTAATTTTAGATGGATAAACATGCAAATTTTGTTATTCCAGGAGTATCGCAATTTAAATCTTCCAATTAGTTTTAATTTAATTCCGTACATTTGTAATTTAATTGGTCAAACATACAAAAACCTTGTTAATTAGCACATACATTTATGTTAACATCAACAATGTTGAGACATGAAACTTGTTGATCAAATTTATAAACACGGCATTCATTTTGTTACCATTAACATAACAAATGAGGTTTTGTAATAGATAAACAAGCTAATTTGTTTAATTTTTAAGAGCATTCTAATATCTCAGAAGGTTTTATGGTTTTACATTTATCATTTTCAAAGAGACCTTAAATGATATATTAAATTACACATTTCATTATTTGTCAAAATTGAAACACATCCTATTTCATTTAAACCCAAAGTTGAACATTTTATTTCTTTAAATTATATCTAATTAAGTGTAACACATTTATAATCTCCTTGTGGTCCTGTGTTCATACCTTTATTATTTATGCTATTTACAAGGAGATTTATGATATTTAGCACATAGTTATGGAGTAACAGAGTATGGAGACAACTATTCTTTAGAGTAATCTGAAAATATAATCTTTTAAGAATCTTCACATTAATAACCATTCCAAAAGCAATCTTTATTAATTACATTAACGCAAGCATATTTTGAATATGAATTACTGCAACCAAGGTTTTTCAGATGGAATATATTAACTTCTCTGCATCTATTCTAAAATATACCTAAATATAAATTAATATTTACATCTGCTCTCAATATGTCCACTAATAGTTAATTAGTTTATACAAGCATTACGATTGAGATTATAAGAGCATCCTAAATTTTAATTACTTGTTTCTATGCACTGATTCAGAAATTCAACATACAAGCCTATCAATAAAATTTATCAAATACAATTAGAATCAGTTAATTATAAAACACAGGTAACGGGATCGTATTCATTTAAATTACATATGCAGTTACACCCAGCTAATGCAAAAACAAATATGCAAATGAGTTTGAACATTTTTAAAATACTAATTATTATTTTATGTATCCAAATTTTAGGTTATATTATCGATTTTCTAAATCTAATAATTTTATTCTCCTCTAAGCAAATCAGTTTTTCTTCTGATTTTTAAGATTATGGAGACAATAAATGGAATTTTAACAGTTACTATATAAAATTATAGTCTCTATTCCTATCCTTTTTTGTTAATTTCACCCATAACATTATATTAGTTATTTCCCCAATTATATTTAACAAGTAGTTAATTTTTGATAAAGTTAATCTCATATACACTATGATTTAATTAATAATACAAATTATAATAATCATTTTAGCCATTGATTAATCTAATCATTTTTTCCAGCACTTTCATTAAAATATTCTTCGAGTTTTTATATTTCTATTTTTATTTGTTGATATTAATCTTTTAATTGATATTAGGATTTTAATTTTGGACGTCCATCAATCAACAATAGCAAATTAGATTAAGATCTAATTTCTTAGATAATATAGCAAAAAGTGATACCACTGTTTTACATTTATCAAATTCTATTTATGCCTAGTCTTTGAATCATTTTTATTATTATTATACTCTATACACACAATCAAACTAATTTATAATCAAAAAATGGATAAGATGGTTAGATGCACTTTGCGACATTTAAAGACAAGAAACTTATCTATTAATTAAGTACAAAAATAAAAATCCTATTTGATAAATTAATTACCTTAGACATCCGACGATTATATAATACAATTTGATTAGTTGAATGAAGATATTTATATTTAAAATATGAATATATATAATATATATAATAAATTTCAAATATTTCTCAATCATCACTCATCAATAGACAAGTACCACTGAGAATCCATTTGGAGGCGTCTGAATCCTCATTTTCCATATTAAGATTTGCTGTAAATACAAATGTAGGTCCTCTCATTGATGTTACGTAGACTGGACATTAATATTATCCAATCTTCTTCTTTTTCTCTGCTGTCACAGCAATCACATTAACAACTGGTAATTTTGGATGTAATTCCTTCTATTTCTATTCAATTAAATATCCTTCTTATCCTTAACCACCTAATTCCCATGCAGCTCCTTCCAAATACAAACCATGAATATAAGCACCAGTCTCAGCTGAAACAGTAACTTCTTCATGTCCTTTGATAGCTGTCACATTTGTTTACAAGACCATCTAAATAATATAAATAATAATATCTTACATCATCTAAAGGTAATCCTTGTTCTCTGGCAGTCTTCTACATAATTGCAGTCAAAAATGACATGGGATTGAACAAATAACTAATACACAATGAAACTGGTGTGACCATTTCTTATGTCCATACTGCTAATTAGTTGGTTCTTTCAATTAAATCATTGAACCAGGCAGCCAAACCCTTTCTTGAGAAATAGGCAAACTTCTCCCAACTGGCAGGGACTTTATTGAATTGTAATGATAGAGATAAGGCTTCCATTTGATCTGTGATATTCAAAGCACCTGTTAAACCAAGTCTAAGATCTTCAAGTGATCTTCTGATTTCACCTAATAAAATGTTCATTCTTTCACATTCTTATAGACACACAATTTGATCAGGTGTCTTTTCTGATGCCTTAGCTGTGACATCCATTAAATTAGTATCAGCAGGAGTTGTGGATTTTAATAATGTCAATTAAGTCATAACTCCATCATCTTTTTTACCTCCACCACCACTGCTTGATCCTCCTTGAACATCCAAGATGGTACTGAATAAGGTTTCACATTATTATGTCAAATAACCAATTTCTGCATTTGGATGCATACCAAACATTTATGGAGATTCAATTGGTAATTTCTTTTCAATGTATTCCTTATATTATTCATATTCAAATTTTGAAGGATCTGGTGATTTAAATCCTGGACCCAAATTGAAATTTGGTTATAATAATTCTGGTTTAATTAAGACTTTCAAATAAGTAGCATTGGTTCTTCTATCCCAATCGTCTGTAATGTGCCCGCCATACATAATTTCACCAAAAATATATTTCAAATCATCCCAAGGCACAACATCATATTTGGACAAATAATTATACAAGACATTAGCACATATTGTTAGATCACCATCATTAAAGTTGTAAATTCTAGACCATCCTTAAGCACCAAACTTCTTTCTACCCAAGACTAAGGAATGGAAATGGCACAAAGCAAACAAACATGCCTTGAATTCTGATGGTTTCTTTTAACATTTATTCAAGAACTCTTAATCAAAGTGAGCATAGGCTCTTCTGAGATTAGCCTTTAAATCTTATGGTGCTTCATTGGCAACCTTAACAGATGCTTATAGAATAGATTCTGGAATAATCTTCATTTCAGGGAGAGGAGGAGGTTCTGATGAAATGAATACTCTAAAGTTTGGATGATGTTTAGCATAAACAGTTTCAAGATATCCTTCCAAACCATTAAGACCTGTCAACCAATTTTACATTAAATGTACATTTTGTAACATAATCCAATGTCCTTAAACAGCACAATCTAATAATGCTTTTCTAGCAATTTCTTCTTGACCTTGACCCATTGAGATGTTGATGAATTTGCCATTAAATGATGTAATATCATATTAAGCAGCCACTCTTTCCACTTCTGGTGTAGGATCAACTCCTGGGAACAAGACGAAGAAAATAGGTGTGGTCGGAGCCATTTCACTAAAGGTTTCAAAAATTGAGAATGGAGGTTATTCAACATACTTATCTCCCATTTCTTCAGCAACATAATTAGCCATAGCTGATGTCAGTCTATCAGGTCTCATTGTTCTTAATAACAGTAATCTATGGAATTTCTTAAGATGACTGAATGCCTTAGGTAGATCACTGATTTCAGCCTTTTCTTCATTATACCATTTCTTCCATTAGAGATTGTCAACTTCTAAACTTTATCCAAGACCATTAAATTCAGGGATTGATTCCAAGGCTTTGCAGCATGCCCAAATTGTATCATTCAAGAATGATTTCAATGATTCAGGCATAGGAGGAGGATTTAATTCGATTTTACCAATAATCAAATGGTCAACCTATTCCTTTGGTAATTTTCCAGCTTTCAAATTGATTCTCAATGTAAGCATTGTTGATACAATCAACTTGTGTCTTTCGAACAATCCTCTTCTGGCATATTAGAAAGAGGTATAAGTAATACTTTCAATCAATTAATTGACTCTCTTTCTCAAAGATTATGGTGTGAGTTGATCATCATCAGCAGATCTCTTTTATTCTTCAGCTTATTCTTCTTTCTTTTGCTCTCCTTCTTCACCTTCCTTGGCTTCTCCTCCTTCTTCTCCTTCTCCTTATTCTCCCTCTTATTATTCACCTTATTATTGTTCACCTTATTATTATTCTTCTTATTATTATTCTTCTTGTTATTCCTCTTGTTATTATTCTCCTTCTTCTCCTTCAGCTGCTTCTTCCTCTTCTCCTTCCTTCTTCTTTCCGAGATCAATTTAAGCTGCTGCTTTCTCATCTAACATGACACCTGTTTGTACATATTTATGTTCAGAAATTAAATCAATAGCTCTATGAACAACAACCAAATAGGATTCCAATGAATACTTATAGAAAGAGTGGATCTTAGATAGATCTGTCAATAAGAAATAAATTAAGGCACCTCTAGCAGCTGCATTTCTGTATTATTCTGAAGTTTCATTGATTTTAGCTTCGGTGGCCTTAGCAATTTCTACTTTTTCAGCAATTTCTGTTGAGATCTTCTTAGAGTACTCTAGATTTTCAATCAAAGCAATATCTTCCAAAATATCACCTTCAGCATTAGCTAATTTGTATAATAATTCATCTTCCAATTCTTTTAATTTAATTTTGAATGAGTTTTATTGTTAGATCAATTCTACTTTCTTCTAAGCCAAATCTGGTCTTTCTCTACCAACAACCAAGGCTAATAATTAATCACTTAAACCATCTTCAGTAACAGTGAAATTGATAAGGGTAGCTTCTGCTTAGATTTCAGGAGGATAGTGTGGATTACTCAATTATGTGTGTAAAAACAATTAGAATTTGGGATGGACATCCAATTCTTAACCAGCGAATTTAATCTTCTTTTATCCTGAACTCTTGATGATAAATTGTCTTGCAATAACTGGCATCAACACAGCATCGATTCTTTCATCCATATTTTCAATTAAACATGGATTACCAGCTTAGATAGAGAATTCAATTTATCTATTTGTGTTTTTTTATCCAATACGTAAGATCTTCATGTTATTTGAAGATTCCTTCTCTTTAATCCATTTGATTCCTTATAATTAAGGATCTATGATCAATGGATATCTTTCAGAATTAGTTAAAATGGTACCATTTTCAGTACTGACAGCATCACTTGGCAATAATTATTGATTCCATTTTGCAATAGTACTTTCATCTGTTAATAATTTCACTGGATCAGCATTATTACTAAGTGGCACCTTGTTATCAATGATGAATTTCAGGAAATAGTCCTTAATCATAACATCTCTGAATCTCTTGTTGAATGGACCAGCATAAGAGACAAAGGCAGCTGAAACTAAGACATCTCCACTTAATAATTAAATTTAGCCTTCTAACATTTTAATTGCTTAATCCCAACGTTCATTTTCACTTCCCAAAGCTTTAACTAAACGATTCGCAGAATTAAGTCTCTTTTCACATTTGGCAGCTTAATCTAAGGCAGCCTATAATTGTGCCATAGCTTTATTATAATCAGCAGTCAAAACAGCTAATCTATCATTTAATTCTTTCACTTGTTCTTAGACTTTAGCCAATTTTGCATTAGCATCATCTAATTATTGAATAGCTTCTTTTAGTGCTTGTCTCTTAGGTTCTACAATTTGAATGACATCATAATATTTGACAATGTTAATAACCCAATCGCATAGACCTCTAGCAGCTGATGATTTATTAGCCATAGTTTATGCATTGAAATGTTCTAAATTCAAATAGTTTTTCTTAACAAAATCTACATTTGTAGGTGGTACTTGATTGGCATCTACAATATCTTTGAAACCCATGAGTTTATTCAACAATTCTTTTGGCTTTTGCATCATCTTTTATGCACTCTTCCAATCATAAGCTTTAGGCTTCTTTGATTTTGGATCAACTTCAATTTGTTCATTATAGAAACCAGCCAATAAGAAAATAGTAGCTGAGAAGACATCTGGCACACCAGCAGGGGGAGTAGCAAAGTTCTTGGCAACTTAGAAATCCTTTTCACTCAAACCATTCAAGGCAGCCTTGGCCTATTCAACTAGTGGGATAGCAGCATCCAAATCTGCTTGGGTGGATGTCTTTTTCTATTCGACATCTTATTTGATAGTTGAGCATTTGGCTTCTTCATCTGCTGCCTTTGCATTTTCAACCTCAGCCTTTGCTTTTTCTTTACCAACGACTTCAGCGACTTGATTGGCTTCGTTCTTAATTTATTCAGCTTCTTATTATTTTTCCTTTACTTGAATTTCAATTTCAGCCACTAAAGCTTAAGTGGATCTCAATTTAATAAGACCGTTCTCGTATCTTTCCTTATTCTTTTCAAGCATTCCCTTCTTAGTTTTCAACATGAAAATGTATAATTTGATCAATTCTAAGAATGATTTGGGTGTGGTATAGACATATCTTCTTTCTTATTCTAACAATTTGACTGATAAATCATTAACTAATTTGAATGAGAATGGCATAAACTTGACAATAGCTTCTCTGACTTAATCTGTGGGTACATCAATATCTTTTAAGAATTATTAAGCAACATTATAGAGAGCATCTTAAGGCCAAGGTTGGAACCAATCAATAACAGTAGAGTTGACAAGAGCAGGGAATTGACGAGCCCTTTTACGTAGAGATTCACCTACTGGTGAGAAACACAAAGTCATATGTAAATTCTATCTTACTTTATCAATAAACCATCCCCAACATGAGTCTCTTGTATCTGGTCTACCATCAGCCTTTACTTTAGGTCTAATTTGATTGATCAAAACTTCCTTTTCATCTGAGTTATAAAGTTCTGCCACTTCTCCTGAGGATAACAAGTCATTGATGTATGTTAAGAATCTCTCATTTGTGATTTGACCTTCATTGAATAAGAACATAATAGGTTCATCTTTGACACCTGATTTTTAGTAAAGTAATTGTAAATCGGTTCTTAAATCATTCATACCATAATTGCTTGAGATAGTAATCATGAACAGTGTATAGGTCATAATGAATGCAGCCAATTTAGTTAAGGATTATTTACCACTACCTCCTACTCCTACCAATAATGAATGTCCTCCTGGTGGCAATACAATTCTAGTGATTCTGCATACGTGTTTAAGTGCATCTTCGAATAACACCAATCCCATATAAGCAAAGTTATCATTATATTCTTTTAGTGCTTCGGTGATTACTGGTTCCAATTTATCATTTGGCATCTAATCATAAAATCTATCTCCACCTATACCAGCCAAGAAGTTACAGAATATCAGATTTTCAGGATTATCTTTTGCAAAGAATCTACTGAAATTGAATTTGGTGAATTATTTCTTTAACAAATCAAACATCAATGCTTTGTAGGTATTAAGATTATCCATTGAGACTAATCTATCACCGTATGTTCTTTCAGATTCATGAACCCATAATCTTATTAATTTATCTGAATCAATAAATTTAGCTGGATCTGCTAATAACAATCCTTAAATAACATTCGAAATATGTCTAAGATTGAACTCATAATGGAAATTAATGGCTGTCTTTCTGAAATTCTATATGACACTTGTATGCAATTGTAAAGCAGCCTTGATAATTGCAGGTCCATTTTCAGAAACGGCTGGTTTGAATCTCTTAAGATGTCCTGATAAGAATGTGTTGTAAATTAAGAATAAACTTTCATTGTCAGGAATAGGAATTGAAACAGTCCAAAAGTGTCTTTGATATCTTGGATTAACAAAGAATGAACCAGCTGATGGATTCATAGCAGCTATTGTTTGAGTGTTGATGATATCTTTCAAACTCAATTTACTTAAATCATACCAATGGCCATAATCTGCATGTTATCTTAACAATGCAATAGCTGTTTAAGTATCATATGGATCTAATTAAGGCATATTCAAATCATCAATGAAATATATTAATTTTCCTTTTCCTTGAGGTCCAAATTGTCTACCTGCCTTCTTTTCCAATTATTGTTCTAATTAAGCTTACAAATATGTTGAATCAGTATAATAATTGAAATTGATCAATTGATAAGTAAAATTATCTGGTTGAGCTTTCACTATATCTCTCAAAATACCCTTGGCCAATTGGGTTTTACCGCAACCGGATTGACCAATCATCAAAACTGGTTGTTAAACATAAATAAATTATTTAACTAATTCACTTGTAGCCAAAGTTTCTTTAGTTGGCACTGTAATATTACCCATAACCATTGATTAAGGATCAAAATCTATATTGGATAATCTCTTAGCCCATTCATCGAATTTAACATTCTCTGAATTCTATTCAACAAAGTAATCAAATACTGTACCCTTACTTGGGAATTTCACTGAAGTCTTCCACTCTCCTTTCCACCAATTAGAGAAATCTTTACGATAATCTATGGAGTCTTTTTCAGATAAAACACCTCCTATAGCCCAAACACAGCAATACACAAAATGATATTCCATATTCTTCACTTCTCCTTATAACAATGGTAATAAGGCCTTGCATAATGAGATAATCATAGAAATTGGATTGACTGGAATCAAAGTCTTACAATGTTTCTTCAAGAATAGTAAAGTTCCTTCAATATATCTATCAAATAGCTTCTGTAAATCTTATTTAAATTTATCATCATTAAAGTTATTCTTAACCCATGATTTCACGTATGCTTTCCATTAGTATCCCTTGTCATCTGAAATATATAAGATACCAGCTCTAGACACTGTGGCAGGAGTAGCAAAACGAAGATCTCTGATTTCAAAAAGCATTCTCATGTGTGGTTTCAATGGAATTCTTTCATTATTTGCCAATGTCAATATCTTATTGTCATCCATCACAGAGTTCATAGACTCAATCCAATTAGCATCTAAATCTCCATCAAGTAATATCCATTTAGGATTAACATCTTGAATTTCACTAAGAGATCTCATAACTTTTGAAACTAAACCATCCTTCCATTCCTTTGTTGGTAAATTGTAACCATACAAATCTCTAGTACTAACGACCTTTGGATCCAAATCAACCACTGTTGTCTTCTTACCAGCCTTGTCTTAAGCTTTAGCTAACATCTTCCATGTAGTTGATTTACCAGCTCCTGGTGGACCCATCACGAAAATACAATGTCTAATTTCCAATAATTCTGATGCTTGAACAATCTTCAAAATATAATCAGGGTCTGGATCCAATCTATTTTCAGCTGTGACTTATTCAATGATTCCTTCAAATGCCATGTCTCTCTTTCTTGGAATATTGATATTTGGGAATAAATCTGATAATAATCCTGAGAAAACATCCAAATCTTAGAATGCAATCTTTGGAATATTGAAATCTCTTAAGGCTCTCATCAAAAGTGCCTATTCTGCAATATTTGCTTCTGCTCTCTTGAAACCACCAGCAACGACTAAGACTGATTTAATAGCTCTAAGTCCCCAATCATAATGCAATTATTTTGATAACAAATCTCTGCATAACATATATAAAGTAACGAATTTATGTGCTAATGTCTTTGCCTCTTCAAATCCTTCAGCCATCAACATATTTTCACAAATCAATTCCAAATCTGGAACAACCACTGTAATTGGTCTAAACAATGCTTTCAATCCTTCTGGTAATTCTGCTCTTCCCAAATAACCTGGATTCATTGTAATGAACACACCACAAGTTGGATCCAAAGATATCTCACCTCCTCCTGGGAATAAAAATGTCTTTTTCTATTATTTGATAGCATCAGTGACTGCCTTAAATTAGACTGAACAGACTGATAAGACCTCTGGTAATAAACGATTAAATTCATCAAAACAACCCCAACATCCAGAACTGGCAAGTCCCTTATAGATATTACCCATAGATTCATAATTCATTTCTGAACTGCAATTGAACACATAACATGCTTTAGCCAATGCATTTGCCAAATCTTTAGTGGTTTCAGTTTTACCAGTTCCTGCAGGACCAGCAGGTGCACAACCCATCTTTAAATGCAATGCTTAAGTGGCTGTGACGTAAATACGATCNAGTATCCCTTGTCATCTGAAATATATAAGATACCAGCTCTAGACACTGTGGCAGGAGTAGCAAAACGAAGATCTCTGATTTCAAAAAGCATTCTCATGTGTGGTTTCAATGGAATTCTTTCATTATTTGCCAATGTCAATATCTTATTGTCATCCATCACAGAGTTCATAGACTCAATCCAATTAGCATCTAAATCTCCATCAAGTAATATCCATTTAGGATTAACATCTTGAATTTCACTAAGAGATCTCATAACTTTTGAAACTAAACCATCCTTCCATTCCTTTGTTGGTAAATTGTAACCATACAAATCTCTAGTACTAACGACCTTTGGATCCAAATCAACCACTGTTGTCTTCTTACCAGCCTTGTCTTAAGCTTTAGCTAACATCTTCCATGTAGTTGATTTACCAGCTCCTGGTGGACCCATCACGAAAATACAATGTCTAATTTCCAATAATTCTGATGCTTGAACAATCTTCAAAATATAATCAGGGTCTGGATCCAATCTATTTTCAGCTGTGACTTATTCAATGATTCCTTCAAATGCCATGTCTCTCTTTCTTGGAATATTGATATTTGGGAATAAATCTGATAATAATCCTGAGAAAACATCCAAATCTTAGAATGCAATCTTTGGAATATTGAAATCTCTTAAGGCTCTCATCAAAAGTGCCTATTCTGCAATATTTGCTTCTGCTCTCTTGAAACCACCAGCAACGACTAAGACTGATTTAATAGCTCTAAGTCCCCAATCATAATGCAATTATTTTGATAACAAATCTCTGCATAACATATATAAAGTAACGAATTTATGTGCTAATGTCTTTGCCTCTTCAAATCCTTCAGCCATCAACATATTTTCACAAATCAATTCCAAATCTGGAACAACCACTGTAATTGGTCTAAACAATGCTTTCAATCCTTCTGGTAATTCTGCTCTTCCCAAATAACCTGGATTCATTGTAATGAACACACCACAAGTTGGATCCAAAGATATCTCACCTCCTCCTGGGAATAAAAATGTCTTTTTCTATTATTTGATAGCATCAGTGACTGCCTTAAATTAGACTGAACAGACTGATAAGACCTCTGGTAATAAACGATTAAATTCATCAAAACAACCCCAACATCCAGAACTGGCAAGTCCCTTATAGATATTACCCATAGATTCATAATTCATTTCTGAACTGCAATTGAACAC
Organism: Paramecium octaurelia; assembly: GCA_905182995.1. Classification (NCBI taxonomy): domain Eukaryota; phylum Ciliophora; class Oligohymenophorea; order Peniculida; family Parameciidae; genus Paramecium; species Paramecium octaurelia. Next base: position 612,538 of record CAJJDP010000030.1, read on the forward strand.
ATAACATGCTTTAGCCAATGCATTTGCCAAATCTTTAGTGGTTTCAGTTTTACCAGTTCCTGCAGGACCAGCAGGTGCACAACCCATCTTTAAATGCAATGCTTAAGTGGCTGTGACGTAAATACGATCTGTCAATGGTGTAATAACCAATCTTGGACCATTACCCAAATATTCATATGAATAATTAAAAGATGCATCAGCAATTCTAATAAGAGCATCATTATTGACCCAATAGAATTTCAATTAAGATTGCCATTAAAATTCATCTGGTTTACGAACATGTTCATCAATTAATTTACCAATAGTATCTCTGGAGTGAGCATCCATAGTAATCAAACACATCAACTTCTATCTTAATGATTTAGTTAAATCTCCTCTAACGAATCTAATTAACTCAGTAAGAGCCTCAACACTTCTCTTAAAATAATCTTTAAGTGCATTCATATCCCCATTAGCTATTTTTGCAAATGCTTCTTCTACTTGAACTGACCACATAATGTTATTGACTAATAAAGCAATTTAAGCTGGATCTTAATCAATCCAAGTTTTTCTATCCATTTATAATTAGCATGTCTTAGAATCATAGCATCCAAATGATTTCTTGGCTAATTCTCTGAGAGTATCAATCATAGAATCAATCATGGCTTATAAATAGATTTCAACTTTATTTAACAATTACAATGGTTTAACTAATGATACTTCTTCTTGACCAACACATGTAATCATTTTTTTGGCAAATGGTCTTTCATTATCATTCTCTTATAATTCTAATTTATCAATAGCTTAGAATATCTTTGACATGTGTCTGTTAATTTTAGCAGGTGAATTACCATTTGAAAGGATATCCAATAGGTCATTGACACTAACGAAATAGAATCTTGGGAATGCTCTTCTTTTAGAATCCAAAAATTCGTTCAATGCTTTTTCACAGACTTTCAAATCAGCTTGTATCTTTTCTAATGATTTCAACATATTTGGTTAGGTACAGAACTTCAAAATAATCTTAATTTAGCAACCAGATTCCATAATTTCTTTCATATTTTTATCAATTCCGACAAATTGTTCTGATTCCTTAGGTAATTCCTTCTTGACTTCTTCTGATTGAATAAATAAGTTTTCCAAAAAGGACCATGTCTTTTGTACTTCTGATAATAATTAAATAACATCATAAATTGCTCCTAAATCTTATTTCCATTTTTCAACATCTTTTTCAAAGAATTTCACATATTTACTCAATAACATATTGTTGATCTATAATTAATGTTCTTCCAAGGTTTCAAAATGCTCATCCAACATTTTCAATGTTCTGATATCAGTATCCTTGTGTTTCAATAATTCAAATTGTACATCCTTCCAGAATGTATCTACCTTGATAATACCCTTCTCCATTTTTAATTCTTATTTTGCTTATTCAGAGATATCTTCAATTTTTTCTCTAAAGTCGAAAAGTTTAAGATTCCAAATAACATCTAATTCCATATCATCTCCAATGGCAAAGTCTTGGTTAACAACAACCTTAACTTCTTTCCAATGTCTGCTATCAGTTGTATTCATAGCTGGATCTTTTAATTCAGTCAATAAAGGGATGAAGGTACCCCATTTTCGTAAATCTTCGTTAATACCAGTGAATACATTTGATCTTTTATCAATACCCTTCATATCAATTAAGAATTTACGAAGTTTTTTCACTTCATCTTCCATATCATTAGGATCTATGGTTGCCCATTTATATCTCTTGTAATCTGAAAATTTTTATTCGCATTTCTTAATGTGTTCCCATAATAATTATACAGCAGCTACTTCTTATTTGATAGCATCTAAATTTTTTTAACAACCAACAACTTCATCAGGGAAGTTGAACATTTTTGAATAATATTCATAATTTTAAAGTGTTTTGGTGAATTTATCAATTTAAGCTTAGACTTCTGCAAATCTTTCTTATGAATCTTTAATACCTGTTTTATATTAATAAAATGTCTCCTTTTTAAGACCTTGCAAATATTCCTTTAATTATTCTTCAAATTTCTTAATCTTTTCTTTAGTCTTATCAGCCTCTTATTTAACTGGACCACTTATGTCTTTTTCAACTGTTTATGAAATCTTTAACAAATTTTTCCATTCTTCTTACATCTTGTTCACTTTTTTGATTTCTATTTCTTTTTTCATATCATGTTTTTCTAATGTTCTTAATATTTATTCATTTTCATCTAATAACAAAAGAATGTTTTCTTTTTCATCTGAAATCTTTTTAAGATTCTCCATAACTTCTAATAAACTATTGACATCCTCTTAGATATTCTTATCTTTAATATTAATATTATCTCTGGAAGTGTCAATAAGTTTATTAATTTCTTCATTCTTGTTAGTGACATAATTAACTAATTATGAACCTGTGTATTGGTTATTCTTATGACCAACACCATCTAAAAATTATGCTTTTTTTGGAGCACCTCTAATTTCGTTAAATTCACCTCTTTCATTCTTTAATTTAACATTAACGATAACTTCACATGGTTCTTCAATTTAATATTTAACAATATAAGATCCATCATCATTATCTTGAATGGAATATTTGATGTTAGCTTTTTCTTCTAATAATTACAATCTAGATTTTTCTTATGGTACCTCTTCTTCAACTTCTTCATATTCAGATTCTTAATTTTCACCTTCTTCTCCTTCTTATTGTTATTTCACCTTCTTTCTCTTAACAATTCTTTTCTTGTGAGACTCTTATTCAATTCTTTCTCTCTCTTCAGGATCCATCTATTCTAATTATTATATTCTGATTGATTCTCTTTATCTTTCCTCTTCCAATTCTGCTAAAACATCAGGTCTAGTGATTTCAATTTAAAATTCATCAGCACCACTTTCTCTATTTTAATTATTTAAATTTCTTGTTTGAATGTAGAACATAGTATCATTTTTTATTGCATTTTCTCTCAACACTCCTGGTCCGAACATTAATGTCTTTTCAGCCTTTGAGTTTAAGAAATAGGAATAGAATTGACTCATAATAGTGAAATCTAATTTATCCACACTAACTTTAACTTCAGATTTTCTAGCTCCATGTTTTTCATATGAAGGCGTTTCACAAGTTAATTCAGTTGGACTAACATATACTCCTGGAACATCCTCTTAAGCTTTTCCTGAAAAGAATCTGACGATAATATTTTATGAATCTCTGAATCCATCTCCTGTAATAGACACTTTGGTTTTTCCTGTTAATGGACCCAAACATGGTTTAATTGAATAGATAGCATATGGAGGTCCAACAATTGATGAGACATTCAATGCATACATATCATTCATCCAAGCATTTGACCATCCACCAAACATCATAATTCTAGAATCTTATGGATCATAAATTAAAGTAGTTGATTCTCTAGTCTTGGGTTTGACTGGTTTCTCTTCTTCTAATTAGACAGGTGACCATTTCTTAGCATCTACATCCAATACAAAAGTATCATCTACCAATCTACTTGCTGTTCTGTTACCACCTTCTTCAAAGTTACCAACTTGTCCACCAAAAATGAAATATTTCCAAGATGGAATAGATGGCACCATAATACCTGCCATGTTCCACTTAGGTATTTCATGTGATATTTCTGGATCTACCCAACTATTGTTATTAATATCATAAATGATGACATTTTAAAATTACGAAATTTGATTCCATCCGCCAAAAATCAT
>CAJJDP010000030.1:618506-637169 GCA_905182995.1 Paramecium octaurelia
ATTGATTCTCTTTATCTTTCCTCTTCCAATTCTGCTAAAACATCAGGTCTAGTGATTTCAATTTAAAATTCATCAGCACCACTTTCTCTATTTTAATTATTTAAATTTCTTGTTTGAATGTAGAACATAGTATCATTTTTTATTGCATTTTCTCTCAACACTCCTGGTCCAAACATTAATGTTTTTTCAGCCTTTGAGTTTAAGAAATAGGAATAGAATTGACTCATAATAGTGAAATCTTATTTATCCACACTAACTTTAACTTCAGATTTTCTAGCTCCATGTTTTTCATATGAAGGCGTTTCACAAGTTAATTCAGTTGGACTAACATATACTCCTGGAACATCCTCTTAAGCTTTTCCTGAAAAGAATCTGACGATAATATTTTATGAATCTCTGAATCCATCTCCTGTAATAGACACTTTGGTTTTTCCTGTTAATGGACCCAAACATGGTTTAATTGAATAGATAGCATATGGAGGTCCAACAATTGATGAGACATTCAATGCATACATATCATTCATCCAAGCATTTGACCATCCACCAAACATCATAATTCTAGAATCTTATGGATCATAAATTAAAGTAGTTGATTCTCTAGTCTTGGGTTTGACTGGTTTCTCTTCTTCTAATTAGACAGGTGACCATTTCTTAGCATCTACATCCAATACAAAAGTATCATCTACCAATCTACTTGCTGTTCTGTTACCACCTTCTTCAAAGTTACCAACTTGTCCACCAAAAATGAAATATTTCCAAGATGGAATAGATGGCACCATAATACCTGCCATGTTCCACTTAGGTATTTCATGTGATATTTCTGGATCTACCCAACTATTGTTATTAATATCATAAATGATGACATTTTAAAATTACGAAATTTGATTCCATCCGCCAAAAATCATGAGCAAATCATTCTATCCCATAATTTAAGAATTGTGTCCTCCTCTAGGATCAGGTGGTGTTCCACTAGGTTCTAGTTATGACCATTCAAAACTTTCACAATCTAAAACATATAGATCATTGAATGATTTAGTTGCATATCCAACTCCACCATGTCCTCCAAAAACATATACTTTGTTTTTATGAAATGTTGCTGAATGGTTTCCTCTTGGTTCTGGTGCACCTATCTTAGATTCAGCATTTTTAGGTTCGCCAGTTACTTTTTAATTGGGTGGTTGGGACCATTAGAAATTAGTAGTTCTTAAGATGAATGTGTCATTAAAACGGAGGTTTGATGTGTAAAACCCACCAAAAATAAGCATTTTATCACTAGAAAGGGCACATGCTGCATGATTTGTTCTTGGCAATGGTGGATCACCAGAACATTATACTAACTTCCATTCACAAACATTTGCTGCTACTCTCAATGAATATACTTATTAGTTAATTAAAATATCTACCTTAATTATTTGGTGCTATCTTTGTATTTTTCTTTTCTGCATCTGGCTTTTTCTCACTATCCAATCCTCCAAAAAGGATGTGCGTTTTTCCAACAGTTACAAAAGTGTGACCCGATCTAGGTGCTGGAATCTGTCCAGATTGCTTTACTTATACCCAAACTAATGGTTGTGGCTGTAAAAAGATATGAACAATATATATACCATCTGTAATTTTTAACAAAAAAAATTAATAATACCATACTATTCTTATTCATTTCACTTAAATATCTATTATAAAGTAAATATATATCATATATCTTTAAAAATTCAAATCCTCTTTTGTACCTTGCCCTTCTTCTCATGATATTCATCACTACAAGTCATTGGAGAATGAAATCCCCCTTCACTAAAATATATTAAATGTGATTTTACCCATTTTGAAATCTAACATATTTATTATTTTTCTTCGTCCTTCTGAAATGATATTCTTTTTTCTCCTCTCCACTTCCTTCATTCAACACTTATATTTAAGGTCCAGTTGTCTAAACAGGTTGTAAAATCTCCTGTACAAAAGGTGATGTTTTGCTACTCTATGAAAATATTCTATCATTTGGATTTAACTTGTCTTTTCTCTATAGATTTACACCCAACTTAGAATTCTTCATGCTCAAGTACCCTTCCCATCCTTTTATTACATTTCCTAAATGACCAGTTTCCTCCAAATATTTTTGTTTCTTCATCAAATATACTATATTCTAAGTTTTTAAGTTCTTTCTCCAAGATCAACTACTTCTCGAGAAGTTCTGAATACTTTTTATCCATTTATATAATATTTATATAAATTATTCATCATTATTTTCTAATATTCCTCATTCTGAACAATATGATAGAGGACAATTTCTTTAATTCATCCATCTGCTCTACAGTATATGAATTCAAATCCAAAATCTAATTTTGCAATTTTCTTAAATCTTCAATTGTTGGAATATCCTCATGAATTTCAAATGCTGGTAAAGTCCTTTGGGTGCTAATTCTATGTGATAATTGAGACTCTGGATGCCCAAAATTCCCAGTCTTTTTAAAATACATATAAAATTTCATACTTATACTAACTAAGCTTGTCTATCAACATTTTACTGTTATTAGAACTAATATAGCGCTTCTCTATTCTCCTTGCTTTGTCTTATCTCTTTATTCTCTTTTACCCCACAAAATTATTGGAAGGAATTCTTTATTTTCACTATCTATTGTAATTGATGTTCCAATTCATTCAATTAATTCTTTTTGTTAGATAAGGGTTCGTGTATTTATGAATTACTTCCTAATGTACTTTTTATATAGTCTGACATCTTTCTTTAACTACTTTGCAGCCTGTTTTCTTTGTAATTAGATTGTCTCATTTTAACGAATAAATTTTTACTTAACTTATATATAATTTTTAATCATATACTTATTTATATCAAAGGAATTATCTATCAGCAGCAATCAAGATATTCTAATTATGATATTTATCAATCTATAATAAAATATGTAAAGTTAAGATCACAAAAAATAGAGCAAATATATAAAATAATAATCTGAGCAATATACTATCAAATAATCATAATTGTGCTCACTTTACTATATCCAATCATATTTTATTTAAGGAAATCATTCTTAATGATAACCTTTGCTTAATTTGATGATATAAAATATGAATTGATTTTCTGCTTGATTTACTCTTCATTATCATTTGGTAATATTTTAAGAAGAGGTAGAGATATATTCTTGTTAGTTGGAGTATTAGTTGTATTATTAGAATGAGGTTTAGTTCTGTATTTGAGATTTATGTTATCCAATTGGGTGTTGATTCTTGCAGCCTATAAAATTGGAGGCAATGGCTAAGTTATCTAATCACTATAATCTTCTGTTTTATGAACTTATCGTTTTGATTTCTTTTTGTAATACCTTAATTAACCACTAGAGTTGATAATGTATTTTTTATTAAGAATCTGATTTTTATTCATTAATTTTATATTAATCATGTATGAGGATTATGATTTTGATAAGGATAAGAAGTGGAATCAATATATTTAATCTGCCAATCATTCTATGTACTAGAATAAAATAATAAGATCACAAGAGAGAATTGGAATAGTTAATAGATTTGGTACAAAGAAAATGTGAATACAATGTATTAAATAGATAATATAAAATAACCATTGCTTAAATATTTGGATATCTGTTCAATTTTTAGCATTGTCAAGACAAGTAAGACACACATATATTTAATAGAAAAGACATTACGTTATACTTATGATAAATAATCAATTCTTTAACTATTTGGCTTATATATTCCTATTCCATTTTTTTGAAAGAATGCACAAAACTCTAATACAAAGTCCAATTCTCATGCACTCCTGGATTGGAATGTCGGAGTTCTTATTCCTCCATCATAAATCTATTTATGAAAGTAGCTAATATTTATGATAATTAGTTTGGGAATGTAAATATATATTGATTAAACTAAATAAAATAAGGAACGCATCTGATACAAAAATAAAAGTGGAAATTATTTTCTTTCCTATACTTCTATTAGATAAACTCTTATTTGACATTTGCAATTGGATAATTATTATTTTATATCTTGTTTTTCTAAAATTGAAATGCCATACAAATAAGAGGTCCAAGGTAGATTGGATTCAAATTGATTATTTTATTTGAATCTAGATTATTATTTCTTCATATAGGGAACTCAGATAAATTACTGTGCATTTCTTTGTTGAGTGATATATTAATTATAATATAATATTATGCTATTCAAGAAACCAATTTACAAATATTCATTTCTAACTGCGCCAATAGATAGTATCATAACAAATACAATAATAAATTCAAATGTGGTATTATAAATGGATAAATATTGTTATTATTAGAAAACTATCTCTCAATTCCAACCTATGCAATAACTTCATTTTTTGTAGCAAAAATCACCTATAATCTAATTCATAAATTAACTTATGTCCCATAAGGCATTAATAACATCACTAATAAATATGATTTAATGAATGGCAAATAAATTACTGCTTCTATAGCTACTGTATTACATATCTAGTATTCTTAATAGTTATATATGCTTACAAATTAACTGAGAGCTGTTGTATATTGGAATGGTCTTCATTCTTATTAATTATTTGGAATCGAAATGACAATCTACGATCCTTATTTTATTACTCCTCTGCTCTTTGGAATAGTTAATTTTGGATTATTAAAAACTAGCCAATTTAAATCATTATAAACTATTTAGAAAGACTAAAATCAATATAAATTAATCAATCTTTGTTTTATGTCATCTCTTGCGGTTGTTGGTTTACCAATAGTAATACTATTAATTATTTTAGGATATTCTTATGATATACTCAATTATGGGATGTTGTCAAACATTGATATAATATTAGTAGTAGAAACAAATATAGAAATTATTGAGAGATTCCTAAATATTGATATGATTTATTTATAATCTAAATGAATAATGGAACATATTTGTGATTAAAAAATATAATAAATACTGTCTTACACTAATTTTATGTATTATTCACTCTAGTAATTGAGCAAAATACATAAAATTTGCCCTCTTAGAACAATTAAAATTTAAATAGAATTATGGAATAGAAGACAGAATAAACAAGATGTTTAATAAATGAAATAGCTTAGACCTATGATGAAATATCTACTTGTTTAATCATATTTAATCATGGTTCTTTTCTTTCACCTCCCCAACAAAATAATTATTAAAAAAAAGATGGTTTTTTTTACTCTTATTATTATTAAGTCTACTATTTAGATTATTATTAAGTTTAGGACTAGTTTGTTAGAGCATTTTATTAGTAATTTTGAAGGGTTTGCTACTTTTCTATTACTTTAATAGTGATTTCAATATCTGTCATATACGATAATTAACCAGTCCATTCATCAGCTTCTTGAATTGTTGACACTCTAAATTACTATTAAACTTTGTCTTCCTCATTTACCTAACTTGAAAATTTCAATAGATTACAATAATAGAGAATATTCTATTACATTATTCAATTGCTGAAATAGATTTCAATTCAATATTTGAAAATTCTTCAGCATCAACAAATTCCCAAAATAAGGCATGCTCTTTCAAAGTAAGGATTACATTTTTCCATTGTGATACATTCACCTTCTTTTCTACCTAATTCTCCAAAACTGTTTTCCCTTTCAAATTAATAATTCTTCTTCTACTATCTTACATTTTATAGACAGGTATTTAATTAGTTCTACTTACTTAAGCAGGCATACTATTATTAATTTGTTAGCATTTAACAATATAGTCATGTAATTTCTTAGCATCACTTAAATACGGAAATACTAATTCGAATACCCTACCATTGTACATAAATTTTAGTTAATAGTCATTAGTAACAACAATCTGTAAATTTTAAATTTAGTATAATTCAATTATTGATTCTATCACAAATATATATATAGATATTACTTGTTAATGTAGCTAAGTTATTATTATATTTTAATAAGTTTATTGTATCCAAAGTATATTATTGAGGAATGAACTTAATAAATTAATGGATCTAATCAGAAGACTCAATACTTGTGGAAGTAAAAAGCAACAACCATCTCTTTTTCTTAACCAAAGGATTCTTAATCGAGCTTTTTTCTACTAGCAACCTCAATATAAATTCTTTATTCTTAAATTACACCAATTGTTACTTTCTCACCCATAGCTTCTATTGTCTGTTTAATATAGGATGATTTAATCAATGAATTTTATGTATCTTATGTTTATTATTGAATCAAATTTTACAAAATCTCCTCTCTTTTCAAATACAATTACATTATTGATTATTTAGGGATTTCCAACCTACAAAATAAAGATAATTTACCACTTAATCTTATTCATAGTCGACAATTCAGACTTTGTTTTAGATGTTTAATTAAATGGTACTTTTAAAATGTCAAGCTTAAATCAAACTGCATTTATTACCCATTTTTCCTTTAATTCCTTATTTTCAGCTCTTAATTAAAATTTTCTCAGTCCTACATGAATAACAAACTCATTTTTGTTTGGATCTAAATAATCCACTCGAACAATATTCTATTTCATTATAATTCCTTGATCATTGAAATTCAGAATACCTTTTGGTAAATAAGGAGGTAAATCAACTTTGCTTTTAAAATATAATAGTAGATTCTCGCAGTAAACAAAATATCTCTTTTGCCATCCTTTAATCAAAACAGGACTTTTTTTTTCTAAGAACCCTTCCATTGTAATAAATATTAATATTTGTTCTATTATAATAATATTATTATAATTGGTCAATCATAATTAGAATCAAAGAATTCAGATATTGTAAATAATCCATATAAGCCATATCTCTTAAAATTGTGAGATTAAGCTAAATGAATTATATTGATGCCCTGTTGTTTTTTGTTTTACAATAATCACTGGTGAATGGCTAAAACCATCAAAGATATATATTTTCATGCCTTTTTAACTTAATGATATTTGGCATCCTCTGCAAAGGAACTTACTCCTTCTGTAAATTCTCCAAAACCATTAATAAAACTTAAATTTACCTTTTCAACCAAATTCAATCTGAAATTCTTAAAAGCTAATTCAATAGAATTAGTGTTGTTAACAGTTATTATTGCATTTAGTTCAGTATGGATGTTGAGTATGCTCATCAAAACACTTACTTATTGAATAACAATTAAAATATTTTTCTAATCGATATCCTCTTTATCATCTCTTCATCTTAATAGACTAATATTTATCTTCTTATTGATTTTTGTCCTGACTACTTTGCCCATTAAAATATAATTCATCAAAAACTTAATCTTATAATTTAGTCCATGTTGTACCTTTTTAAATATAAGCTTTTATTTATTGAATACTTGAAATAAAATATAAATAGAATTATTCAATCCATCCCTTAGATTTTCTTTTATTGATTAACATTTTGAATTATAAATTATTCAAATTACAATTTCTCGTTTTTCTTCCTTTTTTCATATTCTTTAATCTTCTAACTTAAATTTTTAATCTATTTAATCCACTCTATTCCTTAATTCTTTTTCTCTTTTCTTTCTTTCTACTTTTAAATTGTTTACAATTTTGTTTCAATATTCTAATTTAGATTACTTCAGATTCTTATAGACTTTTTAAAAAGCGAATAATACTCTTTAAGAAAAAATTATTGTTAAATTATTTAATAGACAATTCATTAATCAAATTTATGAAATCTCAATTTTTTTAATGTTGCTATTCTCAACCATTATTTATCTATCACAAGAAATAAGTTTACTGTCATATCCACCATGATTGCAAGTTGTAAAATACTTCAATTTTTATTATAATAATTCAAAGACTGCAATTTCATTATTAAATTAAACTAACATTAAATTCCCTATAATCATCATCTAACGTGATTGCATTTCTTAAAACATGCTAAAAGGAGTCTATATCTTATTCTTTTTATTAGTTTAGAAATCCCACAAAATTAATTCTGTTGTATGGATCAATATGCTTGTATTTGATTCTATAATATAACTATTAATCAAAGATTATGACTAAAAAAGCCTGAAATTAAACGAAAAATTATCGAAAACCTTTAAATCCATCTTTTCCAAACCCTAAACTACAAAAAAATTCGAATCATTCGAAAATGTTATTTCTGATCCTTTAATTTTTTACCTTTGAATTCTTTTGATATGACTAGTAATCTAAAATGCATTGATTCTTTAATAGTTTCTATTCCATTAGAAACTGTAAGTGCATAATTATAGATTTTTCGATATTCGAAAATTATACTGAGATATATAAGGATCTGGATCTTATTTCAACTTAAATTTATTTTTTAAAATCCATTTTTTTTTATGAAAAGTAAGATATTCAATCCAAAAATAATCATACCCTCTTGAAATATAAGCCAAAATTGTGCCTTTTTAATTTATTTATACGGTTATCATTTAATCATGCAATTATTAGCATAGTATAAGATCCCACTTATTCTTATTCCTTTAAAAATGGTGTAACTTTGAATCAATAGTGACCATCAGAATAGTGGAACCATCAAAGTTCATAGTAATGTGATATGGTCTAGTGGGTAGACTAATGGGTTATATCAATTTGAATTTGCTTCTCAATTTTTCATAATTATCTTACATTATTAAATAAGAAAAATAATCAAAAAAATTTTAGTTTTTATCTTTTTCGATGACTGCATTGCTATCACAAACTTTTCTCTGTGAATAATGATTATAATGATTCATTCTTTGACATATAAGATCTAATAACTATAAAAATACTAGTTATAAGAAGATCTATATTAATACTTTTGAACTAACAGGCTTATTCAATTTCAAAGGTATTCAATAATTGGATTAAAAACGTGCTTTTGAAATTATTGATTTAACTTAAGATTAAGCATTTTCATAAAAGGAATCTTAGATATTAAATTTCAATACAATTTAATTTGTTTTTGTAATTCAACCTTCTCAGTTTTAATTTATTTGAAATTTGGAATAGTTTGACTCAATGGCAAAAGGCAAGGTTGATTGCTATTTATAATCCTTTTAATTGTTAAATTTTTGAATTTCAAGTCGTCAAAATTTGGATTAATCTATATTAAAATTACATTCTTAAAATTATCAACTTTTAAGAATATAATTTGTTTTGTACTAAGAATTGTATAAATTAATTTAACATTTCATTTCTTTTTATTTTTCATATCTTGAATATAAATATGATTAACTTTTGGGTTAATAGCATTCATAATGTAATTCTAGTTGAGCTAATTCTTATATACATAGGGAAACTTTAAGCAAAACCTTGGAAATACTCGCTAAATCTTTGCAGTTCAATAGGAATATTTCGATAACTGTCTTATATAAAGTTATGAGATTATTATCAGCAAATTATTCGTCTGCGGAAATTATTAAAGTAAATTGTATTGTATTCATTTTCGTATCATTAACTTAGAGTTCTTTAAAGAACGCTCTAATTAATTATCTTAATGAAAATATGATTATTTTACATCATTCTGATCACCCCTAGAATATAAAATTTTATTGAATTTCTTTAGGATTCAGTTATTTATTCGTAAATAAAGATGAAATACATCTAGCTGAGGAAGTGCTTTAAGTTTTAATTAATCTTTTTTATTTATTCCTAAGAGCTATGGATTATCAGCAACTCAAATATATATTTTTACTACAATTAATATTTTTTAAGGCAAAATGTTTTAATATTATTTTTATTTGGATGAAAAATAAATAAGGATATGTGCAACTAGCCTACAAATAAATAATGAGAGTGGGGGGAAATGGTGCTCTTGATACTTCAGTTAGTAAAATTAAAAAGAAAGAAACATAATAATAGCAAATAGATCACTCTCACAAACCTAAATAATAGATGACATAAGCTAATATATAGAAGAAGAAGGATCTTGCTGCTAAAAAGATATTCAGATTTTTGTATAGAATTTATAAATAGTATTTTTTGATCTTGATTTATTATAGAAAAGAAAAATAACATAGATATAGAAAATTTGTAATTGAAGAGTTTATAAATACAGAAAGAAACTATGTACATGATTTAAGAATTCTAATTGTTATATAGAGTCAAGTTAAGCCATGGTTAAATAAATAATAAATTGAAATTATTTTCAATAATCTACAATAATTGTATGACTTAAATAATCCTTTTCTTTAAGATTTAGAAGGATTTCTTCCTTACAAAAGATTTAAATTATTAGGTCCTATAATTAAAGGATTAGCTCCTTTTTTTAAAGTTTATTTCACATATTATGAAGGTTTTACTAAATCTATGGCAACGCTTAAAAAGTGCATAAGTGAAAAGGAAGAGTTAAGAAAATTCCTGAAAAATATGACAGAACTAAAGGAATATCATCATTAAGATATTGAGAGTTATTTAATTAAACCAGTCTAAAGAATTCCAAAATACAATTTACTTTTAGAAGACCTTATAAAACACACTGAAAAATTGCATCCAGATTATTAAAATTTATGTGATTGCTTGGATTTATTTAAGAAGATAAATGATGACAATAACAAAAATATGGAATAATTTCTGTCGAGTAAATTGTTTGATTTGGATAAATGGTTTGGAAGTAAATTGAATTAAAAATTAGTAAATTCGAAGAGAAAATACATTACTGAACTTTTAACAACCATTTTAGATTAAAACAATAGAGTTATCAATGTCACAGCTTTTATTCTAAGTGATTTAATTATTATTGGAGAGAGATAATAGCATTAATACCAATATGTTTAGAGTGTGTTTTTGGATGAACAAAGTGGATGTTTGGATGTAGAAAATTAATAACATCTCTAAAATATATACATCCTTTAAGGAATGAACGGTTAATCAATTACCTTTATAGAATAAACACCAAATGATAAAATTGAAAAAATGGCTAAATTACAAAAGATAATTCAAGAATGCAAAGAGAAATCTAAATATACATTTTAAAGATTAGCATCTCGTCAAGGGTCTGAGATAAAGTTATAATAGAATAAGATCAAAGTAACTGCTTTAGGTCTTGATGAAAGGTAGGAGAATTTAAGCAGTTATAAGGTATATATAATTGAAGTTGGGATTGATGAAGTGTTTTAAAAACTATTCTTAAGATTTAGTTAATGCATTAAGATCTAGGATTATATTAAAAAGAAATATCCAACAACCCAATTACATTTTTTAAAATAAAGTACAACCTTAAGTCTATTGAATGATTAGAAGGAAATTGAATCAAGGATGATTGCCATTCCTCTTTTTGTTTCATCGCTTCTAATGTCAGAAATAGCAAAACAGGATCCATAAATTTTGAAAGACTTAGGTTTACCTGAGAATTTTTACGAGTTACCTTCTCAAGCTGATAAATTCAGAAATCAAAGAAATGGCATTCAAAAAGGGCCAGATAGATTCAGTTATGTTTCTCCCACTAGAACATTAATTAAAACAGTTGATTATGGGAATGATTAACAATCGATTCAGAGCAATTAATGCAACAGAAGATTATTGAGTGCATCATCTATGATTAGCAGAAACATAACGTTGGTGGAAGAAAAGAAGAAAAAAAAAGAGAAGGATGTAATTTAAATACTAGTAAATCATGCAATACCAAAGGAAAAGCCATGGGAGTTCAACATACAGAATAATACAAAAGTTCTTCACGTATTAGATTAGATTTAAAAGATAATGGAATTGCAGTAAATTTATGACTTTAAGTTATACATATATGACAATAAATCTCGTGTGAAAATCTTGTAAAATGATGAAAATATATGTGATTTATTTGGAGACAGCTTTATTTTTGCTAAAAAAAAAAAAGAACTTTGGTTCAAGAAGTTCTTATATTTGGATTTGGAATATGAGAAAACCTTGCTATATTCTGATGCTACTAGAATGAAAGTTTTGTATTACTAATTAGTAAAAGATATCCAAATTTCGACATTCCCGTTCCCAACCTAAAACTAATATATTAAATTAGCTGCCATTCATTTATATTTATAAAACTGCAATCTCTCATATGATATCATTCAATAAATTATTCCATCAACAATTTTACAACTCAAGCAAAAAGAATATTGGAATTGCGTTGTAGCCCAAGAATTTAAAGATTTTAAGGCTAGTATTGACAATACATAATCAACAATGGTTGAAATAATAGAACCAGAAGAAATAGCTAAAGTAAAATCTAAGGGTATCTTTTCATCTTTCACTCAATCTGTTCAAACATAGTTTTCCTAGATCGAAAATATCAATATTGATTTAACAAAAGCAATGATTCAATTTATTTCAGAATGTTTGCGAAATGATTTCTGCATTTAATAATTATTTCAAGTAGTTTGCAAAGAGGCATTGTCATAATTTGGGGAGTAGAACTTAGTACTTGGTGTTAGTTATCATGGAATTAGACTCTATAGTAGTTCTAAAGATAGAATATGGGAAAAAATAGAACAACCCTAATCTTTTAATGTTTTTCCAGGGTCTATTGAAATTGGATTTAAGGGAAGAAAGCTGAAATTTGAAACTAATTAAGGATTTTAAATCTAATCCTTGGTTGATGAATATTAAGCACTCAAATCATCGAATTAAGAATGACATGTCATTATTACATATTTTATTCTTATATTATTGTTTTATTAATATTTTTATGATCATATTCGATTCATAAATGAAGCAAAATGAAAACATAGAAGATGAGTCTGAAGATAAGTATGAAGTAAAAAGGGATATATTAGATAATTATATGTACCATTATTTCCTATGAGAAAGAAACCGTCCATAGGATCTAGTTAAATCTCTTCTTAATCCACATCATAATCAACTTAAATGCTTACTTAATATAGAAGTATGGAGGATTCAAATGAGAAAAGAGAATTAGAAGCCACAATAATCAAGGAACTCATGAAAGATAAGCAATCCACTTAACTTTATGCGGTTCGAGAAAATTGGATCTCTAAATATAAATAATATTTATATCAAAATGGAGAAAGACCAGGTATTTTAGACAATAATAACTGTACATAATATATAATAGTTAATGAGGCCGTGTGGATATTTTTTAAGCAAGAATATAAAGCTCACCCAGATATAATTTGTAAATAAAAACATTCAAGATCTACTGAGAAAAGATCTAAGACTGTTGAACCTTAGATAAATAGACAGTCTGCTTCTAATTCTTAATCTAATTACGAATTACCGCTTATTGGAATGAGAAATGATTCCTACTTCTGCTATATGCACTCTGGGTTACAATCACTGTTAAGCATAGCAGATCTTAATTATTTTATTATCAAATACATTCAAAGAATACCTAAAGACAGAAAAAGAGCAAACATTATATAATATATCAGTGCTTATTTCGATCTTATCGATTAAGTTAAAGCAAGCACCGTCCCTATAAAAATTAATGCTATAAAAACCCTAATAATTAATTAGTTTCATCCTAAGAATTAACATGATTGTCATGAATTTTTGCTTTATTTGTTAGGGCATATGGAGGATGAAATTTTGAATTTCAATAAGGATACAAAATCAAATAATATTAATTTTATAGATTAAATCTTTAAAGGTAGCAAATTTTATATTTAATAGGAAAACTTTAGACAGGTATTTTATGTCAACTTTGTAACTATAAGGTGAAACAAATTGAGCCATTCTTAACTTTGTCCTTAGCTATCTCTCAATCTAAAACTCTTGAACAATGTCTTGAAGAATTTCTCAAAGAAGAAACACTAAGAGATTACAAATGTACCAAATGTTAATCCTCCTGTATTAAAAGCCTTTAAATCATTTCCATCCCACAAATACTTGTATTGCATCTCAAAAGATTTTAATTCTTACCTTAATGCCATAAAAATAATAAAACTATAACATATCCAATGGATATTCTAAAATTTGGAAATTAAACTTATAGATTAAGAGCAGTCATTGTTCACACCGGCAATTTATAATCAGGTCATTACTTCACATTTGCAAAAAGATATCATTAATGGTTCTTGTTTAATGATGAAACTGTTAAAGCGGTCTCAAAAAAGTAAGTGCTTATGCAATCTGCATATATACTATTTTACTAAATTAATGAAAATCCATGATTTTGATTGTAATATTCAAACTTATGTATATATTTGTGTTATTCACTATAAAAATAAAAATATTCTAATTAATCTTCTCAACTCAAAATTTCCTTAATGAAAGTAAGCTAAATCTCTATTTAAAATTCAATTGGCTCGACTTTAGATTTATAAATTCTGGTAAGAGTTATATCTCTGCTAATTTTTAATTTTGTTATTTCATTAACATATGATAGAGTCTATAAATATAAATATGTAATTCTATAATTGATAATAGAATTGAGTATTGTAGATATTATTAATAATACATTTAAGTTTAGTTTTTGTAATGATATTAAAGAACTGATATGTTTTCAATAAATATTGTTTATAGACTAATATATAAAGAGTTAAAATGATTGTATTAAATAGATTGTGAAAAAACTACAAATCAAAGATTTTTAATATTATTTTTATCTAAAATTCAGTTATGTAGTAATAGTATTGTTATATTGGTAGTATATACCAAATAAAACAATTGATATGTATATAGTAAAATGTTTTCAATAAATTTCGAGTTAACAGTAGGGGAGTATAAATATCAAAATTTGATTATTGCTAAGTTTGAAACTTTTAAATTATATTTATAATTGATATATATTATAATTATTTTGACTACTTAGTATTAATTTTACAAAAAAATTTATTATTGATTGAATCAAAAGACATTCACGATTAATTAGTCTATTTTAATTTATTGACTTTTATAATAAAATAATTCATACTTATATTGTTTCCATGATTACTTATTTTATTCTATTTTATATTTATCAACTTAAATAATATAATTATATATGATTCAAATAAATGTTTATCACTATTTATTCTATTCTGGATTGACATTAATAATATAGTGAGGAATCTTCAAAAATATATTTTTATCAGTATTGATTCTATTTTATATTTAATTACTTTAATAATTCATTTATCAGAAACAATGACTCACTATTTAAGAAATAAAGTTAAAGAATAAAATAGATATAGAATCATGCTTCTAACACTTAGAAAATATCAGATAGAATTTGTATAATGGAAATAATTCTATGAATAATGGAAAAAATTTCAGTCAATAAAGTCTGATTAATACCATAAGGTAGGTAGTTAAGAAGGTGATTTTTGAGAAGAAGCCATATTCACTTCAAACATGATGGAAAAGCACCATCGAAGAACAAATTTCATAAAAATTTAAGATATAAGGGGAGTTGAGGCTAATGGCTTATATTAAATACCCATTAAACAAAGATGAGAATAATTTTGATAATAAAAATTAAATTAAATTGATTAGTTGGAATGTTGGATCACTGAAATAAAGCACTTTTGAAATAATTAAATACGAAACAGTACATCTTTTACGTCTCTAAGAAGTGAGGAACTAGTACATATCAGATTCTGTAAAATATAAATACTATTATAATAAGAGAGATACCTCTAATTCTGGAGGTATAATTTAAGGAGTACATAAATAGTTTCAAAGCAAAAACATCACAACCTTCTATTTTTAAAATAACTCTGATGAAGATTACATTTTACCTGAAGTTCTAATTGGTTAAATAATAAATCCGATTTTAAATTAAGTTCTAATTAATGTTTTCTTTCACAATCAAAGTGAATATAAAAAGTGTAGATAGTACTTCTGGCAAAAAGTAACAGGAATAGTTATTTAATTTTAGAACAATTAGCAACTTGTCATCTGTGCAGATTTTAATTATGAAGATCTAAGAGTTGGGTTCATTATTGATACTGCCCAAGATAAGATTACTTTTAGAAGAGTATAACTACATCGTACATTATCTTCTGTAAATGATCATATCCTGATATTAAGAGAGGTTAATTATTCAGCATCACAAATGTGGAACGACTCATATGATCACTGTATATTAAGACTAGAATTTGAAGCTAATTCTCATAGCCATGAAAGAGCTGAACAAAATGAATATTGTACAATATCAAAAGAGAAAGCAATAAATGCTGCCAAAGTATGATGTAGAATGAAAATATTCGTACATTTGAAAACTTTTATAGTAAATACAAAAGATTGCTATGGAAAAAAAGAAATCAGTAATCACTTTAATAAACTCAATATATGTCTGAAACAATGATAAGAATGAATTCTTTAATATCTTATAAAAAACTCTCATCCTACATTAGCAACGAAGGGATGGAGGAATTTTTAACTGCTTAGGAATGTAGATGAAAAAGATGCTGGTCGGGGGAATGGAAAAGGTTGAAGATTTGTCATGGATTTTTGAGGATGATGATGATAAGATATAGCGCAAGAAGAATTTGCGGAACACATATTATAAATTAAGTTTAATGGATATTAACTCACTAACAATTAAATCAACTAATTTTTCATTTTTTTTTCAACTTTCTAGAAGAAGCAGCATCAACAAAAAATAACATTTTCAAATTAACCTTAAATCCTAATAATATTATATTGAATTATTCAAAAATTATGATTATACTTATCCTAAAATCAACTAATTTAATTAAATTTCGAAATCATCATTATTTAGCACTTAAGTATAAATATGCATCAAATTTGATGATTGGATGCCATTAGAATACTTTAATATCATTTTCCCAACAGTGCTGATTTTATCTTTTGAGCTATGTTACTAATATTAAAGAATTTAGTTGAAAAATCAACCTGTTTTCTTTGGGAATAGGATCAACGAAAGAAAGGATTAAATCGCTCTAAAAATTTCTTAACAAGCTAAAGTTGCATTTAGAAATTATTAAGTAATCTATTTTGCATTATTATATTACAATTTTCATTAGAAGACTAAAGGATTTGTACTTTTATCACCTTTTAGAATACTTAAAAATAAAAAAATCAATACTCACTTATTTTATAACCTGCTCATTTGTGATCCCAGAGTTATACTTAATAATATGTGTTTTAATATTACACGAAAATAAGGAAATAATAAAATGCAGAAAAAAAAGATATTTGCTGTATAAAAATAATTAATGATAGTTAAATGAAATCATCATAATAAAGTAAATCGAAAAAGGGAAATATGAAATCATAAAATAATAATTTAAAATGGTCATTTAATATATAATGTCATTATTAATTTGGTATAATTAGTTATATTAACTGGATTAAAATTAAAAACTTTCAAATATAGTCTGATGATAAAATGTTTCTGTCTCAATCAAATACTTGTCATATTTTCAAAACCCATTTTTTAATCATGAGAGATAAAATCCATGTCTTAAATGTTATCCAAACCATAAATTCATTGATGTATGGAAAGATTATTTGTTTGAATTTAAACATAAGAGAAAGGAATATTTTAACTTTTTCTCCTTAAAACAATTTCTTTTCACAAGAATTTGAAAGACAATGACTTTTAATTCTTATTATCAGTATTCAATCACTTACTAATCTTTTTGTCGAGCTTAAGAAGAATAAATACAACCATATTCTAAGATAAAAATGCAGTTTCAATGATGATTATGATTAATAAATTAATTTTATAATTAGTAAAATAATACCATACAAGTTGCAAATTTTTATATTCATGAAGAGATATATTTATTAAGGAACTGAAAGAAATAATTAAATATAATGAATTAGAATTGCAATATACCTGATCATGAGACCGATGTGGAATTCCTTTGCACTAATGAATAATGCAAAGACTTTAGAGTATTTTGTTTCAAGTGCTTGCAAAATGAAAAACACAATACTCATATAAAAGATGTTTAGAAGATAAAAGATTTTGGAAGGTAATAAATAAATAAAAGCGATGAAGATTTAATTTTTGATCTCGAAAAAATGATTGATCATATTTATCAACTATTTTTTACACTAAAGGAAGAATTAAAATTTGGATGTTAGATAAGTGAAGAGGAGTTGAATGGATTGAATTTAATTCAATTGAACGACTTACTTTGTTCAAAGATTAAGTTTCGAAAAGAGAAGCAATCTCTAATCTCAACAATTTCAAAGAGTGCCGAAAATATGATAGAGACAATCTATACTGGTCTTAATGAATTCTCATAACAATAGTTTGATCGCCCTGGCAAAAAAGTAAAATAGGAAGCGAAGAGTTTAAAGTATGATTTGATTGATTCAATTCAGGATGAATAAATAAATTCTTTCGCTTTTAATTCTGATGGTTCTAAGATGGTAGGTGGATATGAGTCAAGCAAAATATAAGTCTTTGAATTTAACAAGGGATAACTGAAGATGATATAATAGTTGAATTGTCACAAGAAGAGCATCTATTGTCAATATTTTATGAAACAATCAAACGAGTTTTTATCAGGCAGTTGTGACAAAACTATCTCTATTTGCTCTTTAAATGCTGATTAAAAATGGGACATTAAACAAAGATTAGAAGGACATTAAGGAGGAATTAATTGTTTATTGATGAATAAAAATGAAGATCTTTTAATATCAAGTAGTGATGATATGTTAATAAAATTTTGGGCTAAGGATAAAGATTTATGGGAATGTGCTTAAACAATAGGAGGACATTCTAGTTTTGTAAGTTGCATAAGCTTAAATGAATCTGAAAATCAACTAGTTTCTTGTTCAAAAGACAGTTAAATTTTGATCCATTAATATGATTAAGAATAAAAAATGTGGATTGTACATTAAGTACTGAGG